>JADNRX010000579.1:0-31522 GCA_015501595.1 Hymenopellis radicata | reverse complement strand
TAGACGAGGTTCGTACCCGTTCGTGAGAAAGCCGTGATCGGCCGAGGTTGTGTCTTGGAGGGCGATGGCCATGTCGATGCGACAGTCGTGCGTACGACAACAGCAGGCCGAATAAATCACTGCGATTGTGTGGACAGAAATCCATTGTTCTCGTAGAGCATTTTGTTGAGATTAGAGCGAAAATGCCTGCCGGAACTTGCTCTTGACCACATCAACCAAGGATGGAGGAAACCCCCACGGACGTTTTCTTCCCGCCAGGATGGCCGTATCCTATCACAATATCCACCATCGACGCGCCACAATCGAGTACAGTCTCTCGTGGGAGCCGTCTATTAAGCTACTCTTACCAGTACTTGCCGCGAGGCTCACCGCGCCCCGAGACTCGCTTCGGCACTTGGGATTCTGCTATCGATGGTGACATTCAGACGTGGAACATACGTCCAGGCGATGTCGTTAGCGTCGCCAAAGCCAAGCAGAAACCGGCACTTGTTGTGAAAGAGCCGTGTAAACACGGCGTACAACACATGGGCTTGTGTGTTCTCTGCGGGAAGGATATGACAAAGTACGTGTCGCCCCATTGCATATCCAGACGTAGGCTGACCGTGTATAGCACGGATTACATCGGTTTCTCGGACACATCCCGCGCTTCCATACAGATGACCCATTCGGCGAACGGCCCTACCGTTTCGCTAGAAGAGGCCAACGAATAGAACGCGAGACTGCCGACCATCTCCTCAAGACCCGGAAACTATCGCTCATTGTCGATCTTGACCAGACGATAGTGGCACGCCACGGTCGATCCTACTGTTGGCGAATGGATAGCCGAGGGCAAAGCCTGGGAGGAGAAACACAAGCAGAATGGGCCATACGCCGCCCTCAAGCAACGGCGACGATGATGATGAGTGTAATCCCAATTGGGAGGCGCTCAAGGATGTGAAGGAGTTTAGACTAGGGCCCGAAACATTTGGAGGCGCTGTCCCAGCTAAAGCCCAGAACAAGGCATCGAAAGCGACGGCTGCATGTATTATATTAAACCTCGGTGCGTAGCTCCCTATATGCGTTCATTTTACTCTTCCTAACTTTACCGACAGACCGGGCTGGCAATCGTTTCTAACAGACATCGCGGAACGATACGAGATGCATGTCTACACCATGGGCACTCGTGCTTATGCCGAGAAGGTCTGTGCTGCCATCGATCCAGAGGGGAAACTCTTTGGTGGGAGACTATTGAGTAGAGACGAGAGCGGGAGTGAGTATCGCTTTCTTCTGTTTTCTCGCCTCGCTTAGCATCTCTAGGCCTGACCCAGAAAAGCCTTAAGCGGTTATTTCCGTGCGATACCTCGATGGTGGTTATAATAGACGACCGAGGCGATGTCTGGGAATGGAGTCCCAATCTAATCAAAGTTGTGCCATGTACGCCATCTACTTGCTGCATTCCTCTCTGTACTAACAGCTAGTCAAGTCGACTTCTTCGTCGGGATTGGCGATATCAACTCTGCATTTCTCCCTAAACTACCCACGAATAATCTACCTGTACCACCTCAACCGATGCCAGCAACCCTGGAGGACCCACGCTGTCGACTAAAGCGATGATGACCCAAAATTCGATTGCCTTGGAAGCTCAAGTTGAAGAACGGCCGTTGGCAAAAATGCAAGAGAAGTTGGCGGACACAGAGGACGAGGAAACGACAGAGGACACCAGTAGTGAACCTAAAGCTGACTCGGAGCAGCAGCAGCATCATCCACACCATCATCATAAGAAGGCTTTACTGAAGAGTCAAGACTCAGAGCTTGAACGTGTGGGGAAGGTCGGCTCATCCCTCTTGTTTTGGTCATATACTTACGTTGTGCAGATTCTTGTTGATGTTCACCGTCGATATTTTCAGGCATATGATTCTGCACCTCCGCCGGCTTCTGGTAAACGGAAACGAGGGTTACATGACGAATGCGATGTCACTGTGAGCTATTCTTCGTGAACTCAAGAGCTCGTCTCATTGCAAATTTGACAGACTATCATACCGGAAATACGGGCTGAAGTATTGCGAGGCGTACACATCGTCTTCTCGAGCATGTTTCCACTAGATATCCGACCACAAGCAACGGACGTGTGGAAGATGGCCGAGGCGTTTGGTGCCCGGTGCTCCACGGAATTGCAAGAAGGTGTAACTCACGTAGTTGCTGCAAAGGTATGTTTCCTTTTTCTAGCGTCTCCCAATAATTCTCATGATGAATATAGCAAGGGACCGATAAAGTTAACATCGCATTAAGAAAGCCTGCCATAAAGGTAGTCTGGAACCAATGGCTCACGGAGTGCGTGAACATGTGGAAAAAGGTGGACGAGACACCTTATCTCATGGATCCCACTACCGCATCCCGGGTTGACGTGCTCACTCATGGCGTTGTCGTGAAGGACAAGCATCCCGCGGGAGGTGAGCTGGAAATAGGCGACATCGACTGGAACGATATTAACGACGAGGTTGAGGCCGCTATGAACGAGAGCGACGACGATGATGATGAGGGTTATCACGAAGGCGTGCATTGGGCCGACGAGGATGATGAGAGGTGTGTTTGCTGCCCGACCGCTGAATCGTGCTGATGTGGTCCGCGTAGTGTCACCAATACACCACGAAAGCGGTCAAGAAGCTCGACGCCGAAGAGCGATGCGGAGACGAGCTCGCCAGACTCGAAGCGGCGGAAATTGGAGGGGTCGTCATTAAAGGAAACGATGTCTGCGCAAGACCTCGCAAACCAACCAGATGAGGACGAGGAGATCGACGACGATGACGATGAGGAGGAAGATGACTTTCTGGCCAAGGAATTAGAGGAAGACTGGACATAGCCCCGCTCGGCATATATCATTTTTTTTTCCGCTTTTCGTTCTTCTGGGATGATGATGGGACGGTCTTGCATCTACATTGCTTTCGTTGGTTGCATCTACCTGCTCTGATTGTAGTGCACATCTGTACATTTTTATGTTCTTTTTATTGGCTGTTACTTATAATACTGTATCCTAGCTCTTTATTTGCTCAACAAGGTACCATCCACTCTTATCTGCATTGTTGACACCAATGAATCTACTGTACAAGATGATGAGGTAAAGCGCATGATGCTGATTTCAAACTCCGACGCGCACTCCGCCCGGCTTGTGCCGTATACGAGTGACAAGCACTGCCGCCGACGTGCTCTCCACCACCAAATCAAACACTCGTCGTCGCTATCGTCCCCGCAGTTGTTTAATTCGCTCAAAAATGTCTGACCTCTGCCCTGTCTATGCACCCTTCTTCAGTGCCATGGTACGTGCTCTCTCTCTGGTCGTCGTCGACCCCTCTTGCTCAAAACTCGTTTCCTCTAGGGATGCACGAGCGCTATCGTATTTACCTGTGAGTGACCTGCCCCGGAAAAGGCATTTCAACTGGAGGCTAATGGTGGACGGTGGTGTGAACAGGCATAGGAGCAAGGTGAGCACTCTTCGACCGACTTGCAAGTCAAAGCAGCGCTAACGGCGTTTCAGTTACGGAACCGCCAAGTCTGGCGTTGGCATTTCCGCAATGTCGGTGCTGCGTCCTGACCTCATGATGAAGTGTGTCGTCCCCGTCATCATGGCTGGTATCATTGCCGTGAGTTTGAGCTGCTCCTGTATCCGTCCCTCAAGTAAACGCGCAAACCACTTTAGATTTACGGTCTCGTCGTCTCGGTTCTTATTGCCAATGACCGTGCGTTCTCCTCACACTTATACCTTTGCCCAATTCAACAATTCCTTCAGTTTCCGCGACTATGCCCCTGGCCAAAGGTTTCGTTCAGCTCGGTGCTGGTCTGTCAGTCGGCCTCGCTGGTCTCGCCGCAGGCTTCGCTATTGGTATTGTCGGTGACGCTGGTGTCCGCGGAACTGCACAGCAGCCAAGGCTCTTCGTCGGCATGGTACGTCCATTTGTATGAATGCAGCTCTGCCAATATTCAACCACTTGTAGATTCTGATTCTCATTTTCGCCGAAGTCTTGGGTCTTTACGGTGCGCTGTCAACCATTAATCCTTCACGCATTTGTCTCACTTTGTGCAGGTCTCATCGTCGCGCTCATCATGAACACCAGCGCGCAGAGCATGTTGGGCGTACGTCTCGGTTGTCCACTTTTCTCAGTCTACGTGTATGCTTACGCGTCTCACAGTGCTAATTACAAGCGGGATCGTTCATTTAAGTGGTTCGCTCCTTCTAATGACCCGAACTTTGGATTGAGCAACCAGAAACCGGAGACGCGTGCGCACGGACTGCAAACCATACTTGACCTAATAATCCTCCTGTGCTGTGATTTCCCATACCCAACCGTATGACTTATAAATGATTACGGATTCATTTCTTCCAAATGCGTGAATGACTTGGACATTTATCAAGGCTCACGTCGACTTGAGTTTAACCGCAGCGAGCCTCCACGAAATCTCACAGACGTTGGGTATGATCTGGTAGGCCATGTTAATTGAGCATTGAGTACGGTACAGTTGAAGGTACCGATACTTTAGGTGTTGTCGAGAGATTGCTATGCGCCCGCCGCAACCTCATGGCATCATTCTCTTGAACAGTTGAGCAGCCTAGATAGCATGAGAAATGTTATTGGAGGTCTGAATATTAATACTCGCCTTCTGATCTTCATAGCGAGGATGCTTAGTGTTAGCTGCACCTACGTGAGCTGGCAAGCGTTAGATAACGAAAGCAGAGAGATAGAATAATGAGATCTTGTACCAATTGCGAGTTGGTGCTCCTGCCTCATTGGGCGAGATCGCGGTGCGCGTCGAATAACTTGTTCTCTCGACGCGCTCATCATCTCGGCGAGACTGCCTCTGTCACTCTTCTCTGCTATTAGTTTCGACTTGATATATGTCTATCCTTCCTAATGCTGGTATCCTGCCACCTATACCGGACACGTTTGACTTCGAGGCACGGAGAAAAAATCCCGCAGGTCATGGATCCAGACACCCCGCGAAGACGACACGCGCAGACAGAGGAGACACGCCCGTGAAGACGCGATCGAATACACCCTCAAAAGACACCCAAAGAGACACCACAAGAGAGCTCGTACCGCCACCCCCAATTCATATACTTCGAGCACACTGCGCCTGTTACTACACTCTTCATTTCTGGTGACAACGAGCGCATCTACTCTGGAGACTTTGCAGGATGGGTCATCTGCACTTTGACGCGTACCCTCCGGGCCTGTTGTCTCTTGGAAGGCACACAAGGATGGGTTACTGGGAGTGCAGGAATGCGGGGACAATGTTATCACACAGGCCCGGATAATAAACTGCACGTATGGGCGCGCGCGGAGGAGTATTCCCGCATCGGCGGATCAGCGGCGTTGGCAGAGTCCAGGATCCCCGAGTTGAAGTACTCGCTGGACGTGAACGCGTTGAATTACTGTCGGTTTTCGGTCCTTGAAACGGCTCATAGACTGTTAATAGCGCTTCCCAATCTTGTCGAATCTTCAGAGGTACGTTCATTTCACTTCTATACTTGCTTCTCAAGCGTGCGCATAGGCCGATATCTGGACATTGCCTTCGTGTCAGAGACTCCATGCTGCCATTGGACGAGAAGCAAAGGCCCAAGGTCCCATATTGTCGAATGATGGACGGGGACGAGGCGCATCTGGTATCACTCGCCGCCTTTCATCATCAAGCAAACTCGAACACTGACACCAAAAATCATACCAGGTATCATCATGTCAATGCACCTGTTCTCAGCGGAAACTTCCCTTCGTCTCCTGCTCGCACACGAAAACGGGAGTGTCGTGCTCCGAAGCTCAAGCTCGTCCTAAATCTGTCGAGGGCATCAGCTGGGATGTGATATGGAGCGTCAAATCGCACGTTGAAGCTGGTAAGGGATTGTTTGATTGACAACGATATGCTAACCAGCCTCTAATAGTCATGGCGATGACAGTGAACAAAGACAACACGACGGCGTTTACTGTATCTGCTGATCACCTCATTGGGCGATACGACTTGGCTGTAAGCTTCTTCTGCTTCCCGACAGTACAGATCGTGACATTCTCAATCAGACAGGCGAATCAGAAAAGTTTAAAACAAAACAGGGCGGGAACGGGTCTGTTGCAGTCCGCGACGATGCCAGAGTCTGTGCCGTTGGCGGCTGGGATGGCAAGTACGACCTTCTCTTTCACCATCTTTATTCAGTCAACTAACGATTACCACATCTCAGGATTCGACTATATTCGACCAAGACGTTCAAACCCCTCGGTACCCTCAAGTATCACAAAGCAAGCTGTCAAGCCGTAGCCTTCGCACATTCTGACCCCACATTACCAACCGTCAGCGACGACGAAGATGATGACCTCGACGAGAGCGAGAAGGCAGACCGCTCGCCTTGGCTGATTGGGGCAGGTAAAGACAAACTAGTGTCAATTTGGTCACTAATGTCCTTTGAAAAATCGAGTAGACATTAATACTACAGGAGGGGGAGGTCGGTCCGCACTTCTGGTGCAAGTTAAGTTCCGAGTCCATGTCAACTTGTAGGAGGTTAAAGGCAGTCTGAAACACTTGCCACCAGTCCGGAAAGTTTTGAAGCATGCGACGGACCGGAATCATCGTTTGGTGTCCTTCTCGAGATTAATGGTTTTGGTCAGATGAAGCTCACGTCATTCACAGAAATGTATCAAGCGCACCATGGGCCTTGAAGGGCCGGAACCGCTGGGACATGACGGGCACACCAATGTGAGCGTGTTCGTGACGGTGCGCGGCGTGAATTGACACCATGTTCTTCTAGTCAAAATACATGCGCCGACCTGTACTCGTTCTTTGATTTCTTGCGTATTACGCATCTTGCACCTCCACTGGCTGGTTCTTCCCAGGGGGAGACGCGAGATAACGATGTTGTCTTCAAAAATTGCCAAGCTCCATGTATGTCATTTCACTGTTATACATATTTTAACCCTCATACGCTTCGTAGGCTGTTCCGGAACAGACGATGCTCCGGCGCACGAAGAAAGACAAGTACAATTAGGTTGGCGCACTTAAGCCGCCTGTGCGCCATAAAGTTGAATGCGAATTCAGCGAACGCGACCGTTCACATTTAACAAGGTCATCATTCCCGGTACTGAAGATCTTACAGGTGTGTTGGTTTTCTTTCCGCTTTGTTCAGCTAACTCTCGTACAGATGCAGAGGAAGAAACAGGAAATTGCGGATCGCGTGTTGAGCGCGTCGGAGGTGTTGGTCCAGAAACTGCTATCTGAGTTATAGGACTGACAGCGCCGTGCTGGCGCATATATGGAACTTGTACTATTATCGTGGAACTGTTGTACGACTCTTCCTGCACAGTGGGTGCTTCTATGCAACACATTGATGCGCGCTAGGAATGCGGGATCAGAGGTACGGTAATGGAAACGGGGAGTCCTGTACATGTATGGGAAGAAGGACATTTTGAAAACCGTCCGCTGGCCCTGACGAAAAGTTTATGCTCGAACTTGGTCAGAGCCTGGAATTGGAATCCCTTCTGACAGAAGGGTCTACCTCTGGAAGACGTAGATCGTTAGAGACCATAAAGAAGGCTTGGAAAATGACGTTCTCATTGACATGAAGTATGAAGTTGTTGTTGTTGCCTTAGGCTTCCCGCTAACGTTAGACCACGAGAACATCGCATGCCCAAGCCCAAGCGTGTCTGGCGTTGGAACCGCATCCCCGATTGTGGTGACTACCTTTTCCTCAGACGCGAACCGGTCTAGCAACTTTTCCAGAAGGTTGCGGTCAAGGGCATACAGATGGTATGGAGGACCCGTGACGGTACTGACATCATGAAGAAACGCCGTCAATCGATCAAGAGAGGCCTGGGCGGCTGTAACGTCGTTAAAGCAAGCGAGAAGATTCATAAACTGCTGCCCGAACATGCTCAATATAGTCAGCTTGAGAAAACCTTGAATGCATTTAGTTCTTGCTTCATTACGATTGAGTCTTTTAAAATGTGTTAGTAATGAACAGAGCGGAGTGAGGGAATGATCGCTGACACTACAGCAGCATTAGTGCTAGACACATCGAAAACGCACAACGTACTTACTAGGTAGCGAATGTGGCCATGGATCGCGAAGCTATTTTTCAAAGACTCCGCTGAGCAAACCAGGGACAAGGCCAATCGGGGAATAAGACTGACTTGAGAAGCCCAATTGCAAGATTTAGCTTGCGTCTTTTGATAACCCACTTCAATTCATCATCCCTTTTCTCCCCGACGCGCGCTTCCACCCTGCGCTCCCAGCCAAACAGCTTGATCATCCTCACGACATTCAGAACTGGGGTCAAAGTGAGTGAGCGTCAAGCAAGCTATATTCAATCCCGCGCGCTTACGCTCAGTAACAGCCTGAACACGAGCATCCGTCTTCTTGAGCGTCTCAAACTGCACTCCTTGCATAAACTTTGCCAAATACCCCGGCAGAGGGGCCATAAACACAATAACGCCCAGTCCAACAAAAGAGCTAATAGCTAACACGCCGGTGAGATTTGAACTTGGGGAAATCATATGCCTCACCTCCATCCGAGAACAACGTATAAGAACCCAATGCAGAAAATGACATTCAGCGGCGTATACACAACCTCCCGAATAGTGTGCAATCCCCACACAATGTTTGACATGTCGGTCGTTACGAGGTTGTTGATCCTACCCACGAGGTTCTTGGCTTCGTCCTGGGCCGGGGAAGAGGGCGCCAGCTTCCAAGAAGCCTTGGACCGCGCGCAGCGTCGCTTTGAACCCGTTCCGATACTAGGTTTTTGGCGGTGGAGTGCATTGAGTAGGATGGGACATGGATCATTTTCATCCATTTTGATTATTAGGACTGTAAGGTAGGTGATTCGGACATGTAAAGACAGTCGGGACGACGAATCGTGGTGAGGGTATGAGGCGAAGCGTGTTGACTACCTGCGAAATCGGCTGAACGGCCTTCGATTCCTACAAAAATGAGCCGTATAGATGTGTGGTACGGGGAAAGACATACGAGAGCCCGAACTTCTGCCTCCAACGCAGTAAGCTCATCCTGCAGATGTTTGTGATGCTTCGTTAATGTATGCAGTCGTCGCTGATCCAATTTGTGCTGCGCCATAGTACCCGTTGCAGGCTTCGCAGGTAGCGATTTCAGTGCTTCCACCTATAAGTAACAAGTTAACAGAATAGCTCAATAGTAAACGATGAAGCGCGCCTTGTTTTGCAACTGGGCTTCCTTCCTCTGAAGCTGCTTCAGCCCGCGTTCCGCGCGCTCGATTAGGTTGTTGATAGCAGGCTCCACTTGGTCAATGAGATCCGCCTTGTAGCTCTTTACCAGCCCGTCGTTGACGATAAGAAAGACCTAGTCAACGTCAGGATGTGTGGCCATCGTGATTATGAACGCGTACCCTTTCATTTTGTAGCACTTTGATCATACGCGGGTAGTCGTTCGTTCCATTTCGCAAGAGTAGCTCCGCTTGACGGGCCTGCAGATGGTGAGTCTGGGGACAAAAAGGATGAGCAAAATTTGGCGCCTCTTCGCAGCAGTCTTCCATGGCCATTACACAGTCGATGAGATTGGGCGGGCAGATGGCTTTGAAGTCATGGCCGCTATTAAAAACCGAGTCCCGCGCTTTGAGGTTGGCCCGAGAGAGACGCGACATGGACGTTGAGGTCGACAGGTTCCCGATTAGGACTCTCATCACAGCCACCATGTCGGCGTCCGTCATTGCGAGGGAGTACAAGTACACCCAGGAAATCTCACAAATGGTATTGCTATTTCACTCTCCTGATTGTCTGGTATTGACGAATTGTAGATGTTCGTTTTCGGAGAGGTCCAAGAGCCTAACATGGACACTGTCAATCTTGTCGAGGACATTGTACGCGGCCAGCTTATAGAACTGGTGTGTTCTCAACGAGTATTCCTAGAGGCTTCCAATAATCCATTATTGAATAGGTTGTACAAGCCAGAGCCTTGGCCGTGCGAAGAGGAGCGCGTTACCTGACTGCCGAGGATCTCATATTTCTCATCCGCCACGACCGCGCAAAAGTCAATCGACTGCGAACCTATCTGTCCTGGAAAGATGTCCGTAAACATGCCAAAGATTCTGGAGGAGATGGCGGAGGAGGTGTCGAAGTGGAAACATTAGAAGACGGAGCAGATGGTACATACGCGAGCTTACATTATTCTGTGGAAATGCTGACATCCGTTGCAGATAAATTGACGGCAAAGGCCCACAGAATACGAATCAAACTTCCTTGGGAAATTACGACCATGTACTCGGAAGTCCTCAAGCGCAGCGGCCATGACTCTGACGGTGAAGAGGACGAGGATGACATTGAAGCCCACGAAGCGTCCATTCAGCGCTTAAAGGTAAGACAATTGCCCAACCCATTTCTTTCCTAACAATCCTATAGGAAGCCGACGATGCTACGCGTCAAATGACACGAGAAGAGTATCAACACTATTCTGACTGTCGTCAAGCTTCCTTCACTTACCGCAAAGGTATGTCCTACTTTACCTTCCCTTCAATGTCACTTAACTTTCCAAGCGAAGCGATTCCGTGAATTCCTGAACCTCCCTGCCATCTCGATCTGAAAGCCAACGACGACACTGTTGACATTGTCGGATTCCTCGCCTTCGAAATGTGCGCTCCCTCACCCTCGCCGGACTGGCCGTCAAAAAGTCCCTGGAAGAGGCCTACCTCTTGGATGAATACACATCTCCGTCATGGGCAAGCGCAAGATCAACGCTCTGGGTGGCTCTGCTGAGAAACGCCGCCGCGAGGAATCGCCTGAGCGCGACGAGTACACCCTTCCTGTCAATTCCCTCTTTCTTCCGCCTCCGCAAGCGCGCACGGCGATCCAGCCGGAGCACATACAGGACGCGTTCTCTCGCATGCAAGGCGACTGGTCACACCATCGTTCAGCAGGAATGCATAACTTCCGTGGCGGACTCGTTCGCACAAGAGTAACACTTATTTAGGTTCCAACTCCACCACCGCTACCACCACCGCTACTGTCACCTTTGCCACTGTTCCAGTGAGGCTCTTTTGAGTCTGACGAGATTACGCACTGCTCCGTCAGTCTCCACATCAAGTGGCGCAGAAAGGGCGAAGTCAGGTCATCATCCCTTCACAGGCACTACGAGACGAAGTGCGCTCGCTGCAGCGGCAGGTCTCAGTACTCGGCGGCGAGGTTGCTTGCCTCCAAGCTCTCTGCAAGGCTCAAGCAGCGCACAAGTCCTCTTCGCGACCTCTCAAGCAAAGATACAGGCAACCGCCTCCCGAAAGCGAATCACATGCGGGACACGCAGCCCACCATTTCATACGCGACGTCGCTGTCTGTACTATGGAGGGTGCTCGTCTTCTCGTCCTCGCTCTCCTTTTCCACCTTTTCCTGTCCCCACACAGGTCTCTCTTCACCCGACGGCGCCTTCATAGGGTGTCAGCCTCTTCTCTTCGCTCAGGCACGGACATTATTATCACCACCGCCGGTCCGAGCCCCATTTACTGTGCCCCAAGACATCATCTCCAGAACATGTTACCTGGTGTAAAGGGTATGTTTTCCAGCTCGAGGAAGACATCTTAACATAGACGTATGGACTTTTACATGGTTTGGTTCGTTTCAGTAGTATTTCTTGTCTCCTCTTTTGTTTACTACTCAAGGCAACTAATTATCCCACCATACTATACTACTGTCGGCGAGGGCAGATATTGCGCGTAGTCGACTTATGGACGTCGTTTCATCCTAGGCGCACGCAGTGAAAATTGAATATGGATGTGGTGAACCTGTAATATTAATATGTATAGAGCTCGACAGATCACAACCTTCTGCTAGTTAGATATCGTCTTCCGGACCATCCTCAATCATCTTGGCATAATCCTCATAGCTTGCGAACGTCGGCAGCGACTTCTTCGCCTTCTTTCTCCTCGTCTTATCCTTTTCATCATCATCTTCTGCCCGTTTGCGTTTCGCGCCTCCGCCTCCGCCTATACCACCCCACTCCTCTTCCTGCTCGCCGCCATCGTCTTCCGAATCAGATCCATCAAACTCGATGAGACCGTCCATGGGCACGAGGTCGTCGTCGCCAGACCCTTCAGCCAGAGACAGCCCATCCTCGCTATCATCATCGAGGCCGGACGGTATGTCGTCGTCGTCGTCGTCGATATCGCTGTCGTCCAGTGCATCGTCGTTGTCGCCGGTATTAGGCATCGTCGCCTTCATAGCCTTCCAGATCTCATCCTCCTCCTCGTCATCCGAACTCGCATCCTCTTTGCTCTGCTGAGCCTCATCGCCCGTAAGATCCATCTCCTCCTCATCCGAACCTTCCTCGCCGCTGTCCTCCACGTCGCCGCCCTTCTTCGCGTGTCTCTCATTCTTCCTAGAAAAGAACCGATGGAAAAAGAGCTCATCGACCGGCACCTCCGCCTCGTTCCGCTTCGCAAACGCGGCGTCGTTGACTCGTTCCTTGGACTCTTCGCCCTTTATCAGCTTCACGCCAGTGCCATCCAGCCCACCCGCCGCCGGCTGCATCGCGCTGACACCTCTCGCCGCTTGCGTCTTCTTGGCGTTCTTGTAGACAAATCGGTCCAGGAAATGCGAGAGCGTGTTCTGGGAGAGGTCGGCGCTCGCGGAGAGCGGCTGCGAAGAGAGAAGCTGGCTCGCGAGGAGAGAGATCGTCGGATGATAATGGTACAGGAGTGGTGTTAGTTCCCAGAGCGGCGACGACGACGCATGCGAGTACTGCGGATCTCGTTTTGCGTGGATCATACGGCTCGTCGTCGGGGCTCGCTGGTCTGGTTATCATCTCCCGTAGCCCGGGCGTCGTGCTGAAAAGCTATAGATGCGTCAGCGAGATATCCGCAAGGAAGCCTGAGAGTGCGTACCTCGCCAAGTAGGAACAAGCCACCGGCGACGAACTCGGAGGCCCCGCTCCCGCCTGAGACGAGCAGCTGTACGAAGCGCCGTACTAGGGCTTTAACACGATCCCCATTCCCAGCTCCAACGTCTGCTTTGATAGATTTGAAAAGCAGGTTGAGGTACATGGCCTGTTTGGACGACGACGCGAGGCGGGCGTCGTGCAGACTGTCATAGAGTGTCCGATAGAACCGGTCCACGATGGACTTGGACACCGATGTAGAGGAAGATGGGCGACTAGATGACGCCAGGGATGAAGAGATTTGCTGTATGAGGACGAGGGCTTGGAGGGAGATGTTGAATGTCGACTTGTGCGTGATGAGGAAGAGCGTGTCGATGTGTTTCGACAACCTCGTGTCGCCGACGTCGATTTTGGCAAAGGGGAGCGCTCGGTTTACGCCAGTCAAGATGGCGGAGATGAGCTTCGAGTGCTCGTCCTCCACCTCTGTGAAACCTGCGGCACCCCGAACCTCGCTCGCCTTGTCCTTTCCCTTCCATTTTCCCTTTCCCTTCTTGCGTCTGCCATCCATCACCCGGCCTTTGTCGTCCTTTGCCACCTCCTCCGCTTCCTCGTCCTCCTTGTCGTCGCGAGAAGTAGGGTCGGAGCCTTCCCCTAGCAGCTCCTTGAAGATCTCAAAGTAGAGATCGATGAGCTTGACGGCGACCTCTCGATCGCCAGGCGTCAACACAATCTGGTTGAATGTGATCGTGGCGTAATACCGGACATGTGGGTTACCAAACTTTTTCTCCTCCTGGGGCTTCGGTTTGGGAGCATCATCAAATCGGATGCGCCTGCTGGCGACCTCGGCCGGGGTGCTCGCAGCAGTCGCAGCAGTAGAAGACGACGGGCGGAGGACGAAGGACACTATTTCGGTGACGATGACAGACTTCATGGAAGGGTGTGTTTGAAGGAGCTGAAGAAGGTGGTGCGAAGCGCGCGAGCAAAGCGCCTTCTCGATGTCGCCGAGCTTGTTGACCAGCAGGCGGAGTAAATTTTGTTCCTGCTCTGGCTTGTCGCGGAGAAGTATGAAAATAAGATTCATCGCCTGCGTGCGGACGTATGTGAGTGGGTCCAGGGAGAGGGTTTCGAGTATCTGCAGGACGGAGAAGAAATATTTCTTGAGCCAATCCTCAAAGTACCACAACAAGAGGTGTTGGTCGGTCACCTCAGCATGGCGAAGAGGTCGGTCTCGGAAGTATCTGGAAGATATTCAGACCACGTTCCAAGGAAGCGGAACGACCTACTTGAGCTTTCTACTAGGCGCGCCGCCGCCTACCCACCAATCGACAATACACCGTAAAGCCTTCAGACTCTCCTCCCTGCCGCCTTTTCCCTTCCCACGTTCCGCCATCGTCTTGAGCGTCTCGAGCGCCTTTATATTGTGTATCGGGCCGCTCTGGACGAGCAGAGTGAGAGCACTCAATCGATCCGACAGAGTACCAGATTGAATAATTTTGGAAAGAAAGCCGGCTTCAGATGTGTGGGCTGAGGATGACACTTGGAACGCCTCAATGTCACGAGCATGAAGAGATGCAGCGCGGGTGGTGATTTGATTGAGTTCCGCGGGTGAGGCAAGCGTCGAGGATGGAATAGGTGCCAAGTCGACGGTGTACCATTGGGGAAGCGGTTGCAGTACGAAGGTTGTTTTGGAGTTGAGAGTGATCTTTTTAGGGATTTCTGGAATGGGTATTGGTTCAGGTTCTGGCGCGGCGGGTGGAAGAGCCTTGGACTCTGCCTGTTTCTTGGAATTCGCGTCCTTTTTGGATTTCTTGTCCTGTTTTCTAGTAGCCTTCGATGACTACACAGCATGAGGGTTAAATCGAGAATAGTTTCGTCCACGTACCTCCGAGGTATTCGTTGCGGATTTTGGTGTCTGCTTGGATTTCTGCGATTGGGGTTTGGCTTTCGGCGCCGATTTCGCGTATTTGCTTGATTTCGGATCGCTTTCATCTTGGTCGTCGTCTCCGCCGCCAGATTTGAGCTTTTTTATAAATGAGGAGACATCGTGGACCAACACTGCCTGGAATGAGTATCAGTTTTTAGTACAGTTGAGAGTCGAACTGTATGCACATCTTCCGTGGCGACTGCTGGTGCCTTTACGTCGCGTTTTTTCTGTGCACCAAGTTTCTTTTCCTTGCCTTGCCGTATGCGAGCCATTGTAGGAGACAAGAAACGCCGAGCCGAAAGCAGAAAGCTGGCTCCGTCCGAAAAGGGCAACTTGGCCTCTGACACTGACAGCCATCATGTCCTCCTCCGCCAACACGAATAATATCCTGCCCTCTAGGCCTATATATCCCCATATCCAGACGACGTGCAGCCGCTGTAATGCGAGCCTCGAATTTCCAGTACCTACCCCTCAGCCCAAGCCCGGAACTACACTCCAGATCCGATGCTTTTCATGCCAGTCTGTCATAACACATGCATTCTATCCAGGCCAGATACCTTCGTCCAGCAGAGCCGCCGCTTCATCGTCGTCCTCGGGCGCCTCGACTCCACTGTCTGCAGCGAGAAAAGGCAGGAAAATCGGTACCCAGGAGAACCCTCTAGAAACTGGGTATTATGACATCTTGGGTGTCCCAGTGACGGCGACGACCGAAGATATCAAGAAGGCATATCGTACGTGGATAGTTTGTCCTTGGCTCTTACCATCTAATTCGTCTTAGGGCGGCTGGCAATAAAGCACCACCCAGACAAGAACCCGGATGACCCAAACGCCGCGGAGCGCTTCAACGAGATCGCTGTCGCTTATCAAACTCTTTCAGATGACAATTTACGCCGCAAATACAACGAGTTTGGCCCTAAAGAGAGCGCCCCAGAGGGTGGCTATGTCGATCCAGAAGAGGTCTTTGGCGCAATATTCGGCGGTGACCGTTTCGTGCCCATCATTGGCCACATCAGTTTGGCTAGGGACATGAAGACGGCCCTCCAGGAGGTCGACGACGCCGAAGAAGACGAGAAGAGACCGAAAGACTCAAAGGGCAGAGTCATCATGAGTGAGGAAGAGAAGCTCAAGAAGGAAGAAAAGGATAGGAAGAAGAGTATAGAGGTAATCGTATTTTTCGCCTTCATCTTTAATCACCTAACAATTGCGACAGAAAGCCGCAGAGAGAAAGGAACGCATTGAAAAGCTTGTTCAAAATCTTGAACGCAAGCTGGGCATCTTCACAGAGTCTGCAACTGGACCGTACGACAAAGACGTATCACAAAGTTGGATGACGATCTGTGATTTGGAGGCCGAGGATCTGAAGAAAGAGTCGTATGGCGTCGATCTGTTACAGGCCATTGGGTTTGTATACGCCTCAAAGGCCAAACACTTCCTCGCGACGAACCAATCTTTCCTCGGCGTCGGAGGATGGTTGCACAATGTCCAGGGCAAATACCACGTATTTAGTGAAACGTAAGTGGTTCTTTCGTCCGAAATGGCAAAGACTAATTATTCCTACAGTGTTTCTACTCTCCGATCCGCGATAGAGCTCAAGAGCGTATTTGAGCAAATACAAGCCGCTGAGAAGGCGGGCAATCTCTCGCCGGATGAGCGGAAGCGTCTGGAGGAGCAAGCCGCCGAGAAAGGATTGCAGGCGCTGTTCAAGGTATAGTCCTCCCATCTTAAATTTCACAGGTACTTAACTCAGATAATTATTAGGGTACGAAACTGGAGATCGAGTCCGTCCTGCGCGAGACCTGCGACCATGTCCTCGAGGACCCTGCGATATCACGCGATAAAGCCCAGATGCGTGCCGTAGCACTGCAGATACTGGGCGAAGCGTATATGGGTGTAAAGAAAGATAAGGAGAGCATCGACGAGAGCGAGTATGTGAGGGTTGATACGAAGACGAGTCGCGAGCGGGAGAAGCAGAAACATGCTCATTGACCTGGCGATGGTGGAGGTATAGACATACATCTCGAGCGCACATGTAGTCCTAATCGCGGATGTGATGGCATCTCTTGTAGCATAGCATATACATACGGCATTATATTATAGGCATTTTCGCAAAAGGTTACAGGTACGGGTGGACTCGAGCTCGCTATAGTATTAGGTATTCGTTTCGCGAATTGCTTGGAAGGAGAGACGGCGCAATGGCACAGTCCCGCGCAAGTCCCGCATGGAGAGGACGGTCTTCCTGCCATCCTCAAAATACGTAGCAACATGGACGCAGTTAGCATAGACCCTCATTGAATGAAGTTCAACTTGCGTTCCCATTCGGGTTCCACGATTGCATTTTCGCGCTGTTCAAATTGAAAAGAATGGATATATCACAAGAGCACTACAAGCTTGTAGTCTCCAAAGACGATAAATACTAATTAGAGTAGAAACGGGTTGTACTTAACAGTATAGTAATACTGGGAAAAGCAACAACACATCAAGTCCATGGCTTACTTACGCATAGTGAAGCCAGTCGTCAAAGTTGGTATAAGGAATCGTCTCTCCGGTGGCGGTCCACGCGTTGATGGGGTCCCAGTAATACGTGACAACATCGTCGGCGGAGCTTTCGGGAGAAACTTGGAGTGAGTTCCTGTCCTTTGCATTGCGGGACGCGCTTGCTTACCTGGGCCAGTTGGCGGAACCGATCGCTGAGAGCGTGCCGTAGAAAAAGTCGATGTAGTTCTGCTGCGTGATGGGGCATCCGCCTTCGTCCCAGGCGCAGTCACCGACGATTGACGCGTAGATCTAGAAGCGGCTAGTTAGTTCACCGCCGTTCGGATGTAAAGAAGTAATTCACGTCGTAATTGAGGTGAGGCGCGTCCGCCTTGGACACGGCGGAGTTTGCGCATTGTGCCAGGGTCAGCAAGTTGGACTGGAAAAAATGTCTGCGTCAGTAGGTGTCCTTCAATCCCCAGTCGTTGGAAGGAACTGACATGAGCGCAAGTCGCACCCGCCACGCAGCTGGCAACGGACCACAAGTCCGTCGAGGTCGCGTTCAGCGTCTTCAGACAGTTGGACTCCTAGGAAGTGATGTTCAGCTACGGCCATCCCTTCTTCACGATATCACGCACAAGGCTATAGCAGGCCAGACTGTAGTAGTTGTTGTCGTTGATCCCGACGTACTTTTCCGCCTGAATACACGTCTGTGAGGCAATCTGGTCGCGCCCCACAACGGCGGCGCCGAGGACGGTGGCCGCGCTGGCAAGGAGTACGAGAGAGGCTTTCAACATCATCGTGAGCGATTATAACGAAAGGATAGAAGAGGAAGGAAAAGAAGACTCCAAGGGGACGGATACTATGTCCTTGCAAGTTCATACTTTCTTTTATATGTACCCACGGAACACAAACCGCATGACAAATGCGCATCCGTCGCAAGGTGCGCATGACTTGTCAACCTAGAGCTGTTTGCCGTTGCAGGCCGTCGCGAACCTTGCGGTAACAAGTCTATAAATATTCCTCTACGAACCTGGATCGAGGACATACGCCGAAGACCTGCCGAAGACGTACCTGTGAACGCGCCAGGAACGCGCCGAGGATGATGGCGCGCCAAAGCCGCTGTTCTACAGAGCGAGGACGTGCGCGCCGAAAACGCGAATAAGAGCACTCAGCAGCCGCGACATTTCCGACCTGAACGAGGAAGTGCTGGGTTCGTAATAATATGAGGGGCGTGCAAAGTTCAAACTCACTCGACGACTACCCTGCTTCAAACCCGACGGGCGACGACGCGTTCATTTGCCATGTCCAGCCCTGCGAGAGTCCAAATTCATAGAACACAAATAGAATAGGTACACTCACAGGTGACAGTCTTGAAACATAAAATAACTGAGAGGGTGTTCATATGTTGTTCCGGACTCACCGTCAAAGTTCCTTGGCCAGGGCGTTTCGTCGTACGGAATGAACTTACATATCCTTCAATTGCCGAACAGACAACAGGTAAATAAGACTGAGTGATTCTCCGAGTGTCACCGAAACCATGGTCTCAAGCAGTCGTGAAATCGACGCAGCTCTCGCAAGTCTGGTCGTTACTGTGGCGTACCAGTACCAAACACCAACCTCGGTGCACGCGTCTCCGAGATCCAGGATGGTCACACTGAACTACAGGCTCATCAGAAACAGAGCATACTTTCGTTGTCTGGCCATTGCGACGGGCCCCAGGATTCGTTGGCGCAACGTCCCAGGTGAGCAGACGCGCAAGAGCGAGGTCGACGACTGACAGGTTCTGTAAGACGGTGTCATTGAATGGTGCAAAACGTACATAAGGGGTGTGAGGCCAACCTTGAACGGTATGACTTCGCCTACGGAGTAAGCAGATGTTGTCCTCGAGCTATAGGTACGGGCGGATTCACTACACTGAGTATTGATAGTATTCGTTGTGCGACTTGCCACTGGGGTGCTGGA
Source organism: Hymenopellis radicata (assembly GCA_015501595.1). Taxonomy (NCBI): domain Eukaryota; kingdom Fungi; phylum Basidiomycota; class Agaricomycetes; order Agaricales; family Physalacriaceae; genus Hymenopellis; species Hymenopellis radicata. The sequence goes on along the minus strand of JADNRX010000579.1, from coordinate 12,318 downwards.
GTAGCGCTTTGTAGTAGAGAATCAGAAGAGTTAGTAAGCACTGTGTAGCTGTCAAGTACAAAAACTAACCTATGCCACCGACGGCAACAAGTCGTCCGTCGATATATCTACGTTGTTGGGATCCTTGACAAAGTCCTTGCCATACACGTCGTTGGTAGATATCAGATAATGGCCTTCAAGAAGGCTTCTTAGCGTAGCATACCGCTTCCATTAGATCTTTGAGTTGACCACCACTACCCTCGATTTCTAGTATATCAGTACAGTACCCACAGAACGCCCGCGTCCTCGGCGGTAAATTAGTATAATACCCCAAGCGTAGATCTATCGTGTCCGTTCTTACTTCTGGCCTATGCGAACCCTCACGTCGGCATCCCATGGCTTGGACTTCCTCTAAATCCACCCGCGTTGCCAAGTGATTCCCCGCTTGGTGGAATCGGCATAGACATCCCAGGCGTCTTCTGCTGCAGAATGACGGGCTGTACAGGAAGAGTATACCTGACCTTGAGATCTTCAAGAATCGTCTTCAGATTGCGCATGAACTTGGTCCGACGTGCCCAACGCCCGCCCCAGTCTTGCCAGTTGGGCCGATCTGGAAGAAGCGAATGTTAATGAATAGCGTTACAGGAATATAGGTGTCGATGAACATACGCTCCATTGCAACAATGAGATGTATGGCGTTCTGGAATTCCATCTTGTCGATGTTGAGATCCATCCCCGACCACTCGCGATTGTTTTCAGCAATATACTTCTTGATCCCATTGCGAATCTCCTCGATGACTTCCAAGGGAGTATTGTACGCAATTTGAATGTTGGTCGTTTCCCACCTATGGTAAAAATCAGAAACAGGGATCGCGAGCAAATGCGAGAGCTAACATGGAATTACTCCTTCTCAAGTTATGTATCAACTTGGAGCTTGCCAACAGTGAATTGGGGGCAACAATTTCCTGCCCGTCGACCCTCCGAAAGACCGTAGAAAACATTCCGAACTCCCGTACTTCGAGAACCTGGTCATCGATCATAACCAAGTCGCCAACATCGAAGACATGCGTCGAGAAGATGAAGATCATGCTCTCGAATAACGTCGCTGCCGAATTTCCGAAGATGAAGGAGAATCCGAGGATGATCGTGGCAAGCGGTACTAGTGAGGTGAGCGTGTCGTCCTTGTTGAAGATTAACATGCAGACAAAGATGATTCCGACCAAACATAATCCAAGACACACAAAGTCCAACTTGGACACAGCACTTCCGGCATCCTTCATGCTGGACACCAACGACTTGCGCTCACGGTAAATTCGCTGGACCGCCTCGCGCATCTCACGCTTCGATATATCGCCATTACCGTCTTTATCAAACAGCAAGAACGCATCACGGGCTTCGTCGGTCGTGCGGAAGTACGGGTAAAAGTCATCAACAATGAGGAAATCGCGTTCGTTGTTAAGTGCGGAAAAGAGCTTTCGAGCGAGGCGCCGAGCAGAGTGAAGACTCCCCATGTCGCCCGCGCGATTAAGTTTGGAGTTTTTGAGTGCAACCTGTCCAATAGCACCACCGATAGCATCACTAATAAGTGTCGCCATGGCCTTTTTACGACGACTTTTGCGCACATTCGGCTTGGCCGAGTTGAGGACTGCATCAGCCTTGGCAGCGTTAGCTAATCCCGAAGCGGGATCAACGGAAGATGCGCCAGAAGTCGCTCCGTGATTTTGAACATGATTCAGGTCTGTGGATGGTGCCCTCTTGTGGTTCAGGTCCATGGAGCCAAAGCCAGCAATCGAGGCGGTGCTTTTGGACTGGCCATGGCGGCGCCTGGGTTCTGCACTGGAAAGGCGGTCTAAGGCGCGCAAACCGAGACGGTTCTCGGCCAGTCGGGCTGCAAGGGCTTTCTGGTGGAAGTTGATGGCAACGAATTGGAGGAAGACTTTCTCAACAAGGAGAATGATGGCTGCAGAGAAGAGAGCCTGCATGACCTGGTTGATCGTCGGCCAGTACGACCCTGGGGGCTTGTTGACTGCGCGTATGATAGAGAGAGCTATCCATGCCCAAGATATGTCGAGGGCAAATTTAAGCCAACCGGATACGGCGAGGGCTAGCTAAAGGCGGGTTCAGAATGAGAGTGAGGGACTGGGCATGTAAATAGTAAGTACCTCGAGTTGGAACTTGAATCTCTCGACCTTGCCGCCGAGTAGAACGATGATACCGATTACCAGTCGGGGAATGGTATCGACGATTAGGTAGGTGATACATGCGGCAGCCCAGATGATGGAAAACCATAGGGACCACGCGAAGACATGGGAATGGCGCTGTTGGACTTGAAGCGCAGTTCGACGACGAGCAAGGGAGTAATAAGGATTGCGGAGCCAAGAATGCCCACCAGAAGGGTGCGGACGGTGCGAGAGAGCTTCATAAAGGCAAGATAGACGAGACGCAGGCGTTTTGCCTTGGACGCCTCGAATTTTGCCTGTTCGTCTGCCTCGTCCTCGTCCCAGTTGAACTCATCCGAGGAGTTGGTGGCGGTGGTGTCCGAATCTGCGGACTTTTGGGATTTTGGGGTGACTGGCATTGGTACCGACGTAAATGGACGCGGAGGCTCAGGTAGCGCAAAGTCTTTGACCTGGGGGTCAAGAGGGGGAGGAGGACTTGCCCGGCCCATGGTCGCAGTAAATGAGTTGGCCAAGAAGGCTTGGTGGAAATTCCGACGATCGCCACCGGCAGAAGCCGAGTGACGCACTCTGTTTGGCAAGAGCGATGCAAGCCACCTCTGAACCTTAACTTGGTCCATCCACACACATCACCCAAAAAGTTGCTCGTCGTCGACACTCTTCAAAAAAATGGTACGCTCATCGTCGTGATCGCTGTCTATTGTCGTGCTTATTGTCTATCTAGGACTCTTCAAAAGCCCCCGTCAAGCTCGCTAAAGTCATCAAGGTCAGAATCTACAGTCATAATCGCAGGCGTCTTACAGCGTTTCCTAGGTCCTCGGCAGGACAGGATCTCGGGGTGGTGTTACACAAGTTCGAGTGGAATTTATGGACGACACCTCCCGATCTATCATCCGCAATGTGAAGGGCCCCGTCCGCGAGCAGGATATTCTGGCTCTCCTCGAGTCTGAGCGTGAAGCTCGGTGTGTGCTTTCAGCATAATTCATTCGCTCCCTCTCATATACTCTCAGTCGGCTCCGGTGATTGAGTTCTGGCATTTTCTACCAGCTAGTTCTGCCAGCTATGTCGTACGTCAATCCCTCTTCATCCTGTCTCTTACCGACGTCGTCTTATAGCCAGTTTGTCTGCTCGTCCGTCGTTGTATATAATAAATCCGTGCAATTTGTCATTTGGGCTGGCAATGAGTGTTTGTCCCTTTGTACTTCATTCTCACATCTATGATACCATTGCACATCCTCTGTTTGCCCTTTTCGGCGTCAACTACCGATTCCGAACTTGCATCTGCGCGCTTTTATCTCATCTTGCCCGCTATCTGGACCACCACGATCTCCACAACATTAGTTGTTCATGTGGACAAACAGTGGGAAAATTCACACCGCCGCAGCGAGAACAGGTCACGGACGAAAACACTGAGCATTCCGGATCGTCTTCAGCGCTCTGTGATACTAGATACTAATCGCGATACCACAAGTCTTTGGCTTCGCAGAGAAGGAGGTCAATGTGCATAGTGTTGAGGGGACAGGGCAGGGGATCCTGCTGCTATTGATGACCTTCATGAGCGAGGTATGAGTCGTGCAACTTTTAACGCCCACCTTTGAATTTCCCGGCCTCGATGCAGAATGTTCGTAGGCAGGCCTAAGGGCCGGACTCTTTTTCATTCCATCGTTCGTACAAATGCTATCCCATCACGATTTGTCTGCATATTGAATGTTGCTTGCACTTGGTCTACGCATCCGTTTACTACCTTGCGATGCCCCGACAGTTGGTCCGTGCGACGGTGAGGCTTCTATTGGGGCGATGGCGGCGCCACCGATTTCTGGCGTGATTAGTACGACTGCGGGAGGGTATAGGGCCGTGGGTGTTAAGCTGAAAGCATGATTATAGCGCGAACGTGTTGATGCTTGTTACGAGGCAGCTGGTGCTGGGGAAGGTGTGGGGAAAGTTTTAAGGGAATTATTCTGGGGTATTTATTTGGAGCCAAATGCTCGTAGTTCTGGAGGGTACACAAGGTCGAGGTGAAACTCGACCTAATCAATTGGGACTATTATTGCTTGGGCGTCAGATTATTGGTCTCGTCAGCAGCTAATTCCTCAAGGGCATCAGCCTGTGTACTGCCACTTAGATCCACGTTCTGCTTGAATATACCAGTTGTGTTACTGAGTACGCCAACAGTGTTCGCCGCCCATCGTAGTATGCATGCAAAACACGCCTACAAAAAACAAACGGGATGCACCATCAAAGTATCGCAAGCTTTTACAAGGGAGTAGAGAGAATTTAAATGGGCATGTGTGTAGGGTAGCTTAAATCTCGAAATTGGTACAATTGGTCCATCAACCTGGGATTGAATCGGTAGTCGTTGTCGCCAGCCGCCCACCCACCGACCCAGCCCATGATGCGCTCAGATCCACGTTATTGAAACCCACCTGGTGATCGAAAGTGACCCCGACGACCCGAAAGTGGTGGATCCTCTGACGCGCAATGTCGGTGCTGACTCCAACCTCGTTGCTGAATTCCTTGGCAGAACGCCTGGCGAGGTCTTGCAACTGGGTCAAGGTATTCGCAGCTGTGCGGGCGAGGTTTCGGACACGAAAGGCAGAGCTGCCGACGACGCAGTAAAATATGTCGCCGCTGACGTGGACGCCCGCTCCCTTGAGCAATCTAGAGATAATTCGGAGCATCATGCCAAAGTCTTTGCTGTGAGCGGTGGTCAGAGAAGTCTGCAAGAGGACGAGCCGCCCGTCCGACAGCACGATCATCGCGTCCACAGCAGCGAAGGACAGCAGGCGGAGGTACAGGGGACGCCCTGTCTTCAGATTACCTTGGGGGGTGAAAACGTCGGTCGCAGCCACCACGCCACCGCCGAAAATGTCCGGAAGTCGCATGCCGCGCGAGAGGGAGCGGTGCATTAGCCCTTCAACAAGCTTGCCGGCCACTCCTCGCGTGGAAGGGATGTCAAATGTTCCGGACAGATGCAGCTGTAACTGTTCCATCCGATTCTCCGCAAGCTCAAAGGTCATTTCAGCAACGGCGGGTGTGAGGAATTCGGCGTAGAACTTCTCCCGCACGAGGCAATGTCCACCATCGTCTTTGGCTGGCATGACGAGGAAAACGGCGTCATCGACGCCGAACAGGTTGCCAGAGAGGGCGCGGCCGATGTCGTTGCTCACGTCCTGCTCTGTGGGAGGGGCCCCGTGGAAGAGAAAGCGCGCGACCGGACCGTACCAGGCCATTCTAGCCATCACGTCGTCGTGACCGCTGCCAAGTTTGTCCCTGTGTTTGCCGAGGTCAGCACGAGTACCTTCAGAGGAACGGCAACAGCGCACGCTGCGGCCATGATTTCTTTCGCGCTCCATGCTTTCATGAACCAGCGCGTGCAGGGCCAGAAGTGCTTCTTGAAGTAGCGCCAGTGCAAGTCGCGTGGGGAAGAAGTCCATATCACACATGGAGCGAAATTGTATGTGGTGCTGGGCATCGCATCTTGATCCATGTCGATGAGGACCCAGCTGTCCATGAGCGCGAGTCGAAACTTTTCGGAAGTTGGGACGGCTTTCGGGTCAAGGAGGCGCTGCACGCCGTGGCTGTCGAAATAGTAGGTAAAGTCGTCTTGCACCCAGAACACCGACTTTCCCAAGCCGAGGAGGTACATTAGGAAATACACCGCGCCAAACGACTTGCCTATTCCGGGCTGACCGGTGACGAAGGTTCGGGACAGACGGCCCTGGGACAGGGCGTGCTCGATGAACTCCTTGTACTCGTCCCGCACAATGAACGTGGCCTTTTTCTGGTGGATGGTTACCTCCGGGCCGAGCCACTTAAACGCCAGAAGCGCAGGCTGTTCGGAAAGGTCGATATATCGGACCTTGGGCGGGCTATCACCCACGTCGGTGTCAGCATGTTCACCCACGTCATCGGCGTCGGCGGGTTCGCTCATAGAGAGGTCGCTGTCGCTGTCGCCGTTGACGCTGAGCCACTGCTCATCGAGTGCATAACTCTGGATGATTTTGGTGAGCCCCACAGGCTCGATGATCTCAGATGAGGGAGTGTCGGGCCAGACCAATACACGGGCGGCTTCAAAGTCATTAACGTGTTGACAACCGGGAAGTGGTGAGCGTGGGCGCTTGTCCATGGCGTGGAGAGAGACAAGAGGGAGGAACGTCTGGACTTTGAAGACTTCCCCGAAAGGTACGTCACGTGCTCTACCTTAGACACGATCTTCAGAACATTTCATGTATTATCTGCCCAAGAACGCGCGGAGGATATGCTGTTTTCGCTCCTCCAAAACGATAGAGCCAAAGGGAATGATACTGAGAGAGTAAGTTTTAACCTCACGCGGGAAGACGAGCAGGCGTACTCTCCGGTGGTGACCTGCCCCGCGGGTGGGGCTCGGTCCAAGTTAAAACGGGATGCCTGTTGGTACGGTGCGACTCACGTTTCGAAGATGAAACCAATCGTGTTTGTACATCAAATAATATCCAAGTCTTCCCATCAAGCAACGAGAACACAAGATTGCGCCAGATAATAACGAATAACGCGTGTCACGTCCAGATCTCTGTCCAACGTGAATGCCACTGCATCGAGTCCCTCGCTCTCACCCATCAGCACTACGATGCTTTCCCGGGCAGACGTCAGAGCCTTTAACACGGCATCCACCCATAGAGCTGTCTCACTGTCTTCATGCACTCTTCTCGACAAGAAGGCGGTGTAGGAGCATTCCTGAATACTGGCACACATGAAGAGGATGGTCGTCTCACGTACGAGAAAAGTCACAGTGATGCAACACCATGTCTGACAGCCTTCAACTTCGTTTGTTACAGAACATGTCGGAGAATTTCCACCTTACATCATAGCAGAAACCCTGTACTGTCAGTGTAATACCCCGCCATCGCGTCTGTGTTCCAGTTGCTCGAACTGCTGCTGTTCAAGGTCTTCAGTAAAAAAGTTCCCCCAATTTGGTTACTGTTCGCTTACCCATACCAGTCCTCTCCTGGGATGGTGGTGTTACTGGGGGGCATCATCCACATCGACAGGTCCTCCTTTTCAAAGAGTGACAAATCCGCAGCGACATGCGCGTACCCCGACGACTCGACAGGAGGAAAATGTAGCATACTGTATCCGGTAAGATCAAGCGGAGCACTTGAGTCTGGCAGGTATCCTGAAGACGCTGTAAAGTCACACAAGGTCGTGGAAGGGGGCGAAGGTATGTCTACTATCGGAAGTCCAGCAGATAAGTCCTGGAGATTTATGCTTTGGCCGAAAAACGTTAAGCGCAGCCAACGTATGCAGAAAAAGAAAACCTACATAAGTCGATCGCACATGCGGAACCTGAAAGAAAAAGTCTCAGCAGTGCTCAGGTTTAGAATTCAAGCAAGACGTACCTCTTGGCGCCGTTTTGAAGTACCTTTATACAGGTGTGAAGATCCTCGAGATCCTTACTCTGAGGTAGCTGACCAGGTCGTATTCGCACTGTATGCCACATGTTCAGGATGATGACTGTCCCCGCAGCGAAGATAGAGAACTGAGAATGAAATATAGGGTCAGCAAAGTTGTAATTGGGATGCATCCTCGTACATTTGGAATCGAACTTAGCACCGGACCCTTCAACAACAAGACATTCACCAAGCGGATACAAGACCGCGCAGCATTCGTGCATATTGCTAGAGAAGGAAGAGACAGTCGGGAGTTGGTGTGGATGAATGGGCGATGTATATGTATCTGGATGGTGTAATATGCCATGTACAGGATGCACGACGACTGGAAATGCTCCCCAGGTTGCATATTGGGGTCCCAGCGTACTGAGAAGATTGAATTAGCAGAGCCAGAATGGTGAAAAAACGGGGAAATTTACAATGACTGGGTAGAGAGCCGTACCAAGCATTGAGCATGGAGTCAAGGAAGGAGATATTACTGTCTATCCAGTTCCCGCGCATGCCGGCAGCCTCTTGCGACTTGCGAGTACCGAAAAGCGTCTGCAATGCAAATGATATAATGTGAGAGAGCTTGATGTACGCTATAAAGGCTTCCATCTTCGCAGGCTTCTCTGGTGGCTGCTTGAAGTCCGTCTTCGGATTGCCCGTCTCCCAATATTCGTCGTCACATGCGATGGGGTACTCCACATCGTAACTGTGCAATGTTCGATTAGATGTGATAGGAATATAAACCGTCAAAGCGGCACTCACTCTTCTTCCCGAAGCTGACATGGCCGACCATGGTACAAGCCGACGTTTCGGTCTAGTACAAACGCCGTCCAGAACGCCCGTTTCCTCAGTTCATTTTGCACCGTCGGAGTCTCCACTGGACGATGTCGGTGTAGTCCCAGTTCAAGAGCACACCGCATGGCTTCACCGGTAGTCGACCAGAGGGCTTGGGGCGCGGATGTCCCAAGAGTATACTGGGCCCTGAGCTGTAGTTTCTTATCAGAAAATGGCATCTGACAGCACAAAGAGCGTACACAGTAATATTGCACATCATACAAGCACGGCCAGTCAAAAAAGGAACGTGGTGTCATCGTCGTTTGCACGAACCACTTCCAACCGGCAGAATGCTCGGACTGCGGAACCCCATCTTTGTCAAGGAAGACACGGGGGTCCGACGACGCATGGGAGGCGAGAGCGCACACGATCAAGAGCACCCTGGCAAAGCTGTCGTTGACGTGGTGCAAACCTGACTCCACGTCTCGTCTAAACGTTTGTTCATGGAAAAGGGGTAGATACACGAGCACATTTAGGAAGTACAGATCGAGGAGGTTGTCCATGAGATCAGCAGGAGGAAAAAGAAAAGACGGATGCGTGATCGTATCCCTTTCCCACTAAACACGCCACCAGATAAGCAGGTGCACAGAGATGAGTGAGGATAACGTACAGGATGTAAGTTCCAGCCGTTTGCAACCCACCCCGACTCGCCCTTCGCCATCATCATTTTGTACATGAAATGCATGTTGCTTGATGGACCGAAAAAACCGGTCTGTCTTGGTGTCGACGAGCGAGAAGTTCTTCATGTCTTCCACCAATGCATCGTGTTCCGGATCAGATGGCGGAGGTTGCTCGGTCACGTCCTGTGAAGAAGTCGCCACACCGCTGGAGCTCGGTGAGGATGCCAAGGAATCCATGTCGCGTATTCTAAGAAGGATAAATGGGCTGCTACTAGTGAATAACGAGAAAACCTGCCTGGCATGTGCCTGAGCGAGGGACTCTTCAAGCTCTTTGACGCGGTCTCGTAGGACAGTAACATGCGTTGCTCTGGTCGATAAGGGAGCGGCAAATGTGAAGAAATATCGCAACGTACAGGTCTTTCTTTCCGCGCTTCTACTTGGACATTACTCGTCAACAATTGCCATTTACTGGATAATCAAGACGTACCCGAGGAGGAGCATTATGAGTGCATGGGATGCCACCTTGTACACAATTCTTGCATTGACCATCAGGAGCCGTAAGACTATCGCCTGGAGGGGTAGTATTAACCCTCTATCGGCATAGAGGTTATATAAACTAACATTTCACTGGAGAGTTATGAGTCCATAGACGCCTCCAAACTGTGCAAATACACACCTTTCTTCTTTCTACAGCCGTCGCAGCTTCCTGGGATCCGTTTCCAAGTCTTTTGCGGTTTCCCCACACGTAGGCTGCTTGGACCTGCTCCGGTATCACTGTCTTCGTTGGAAGACATATCTACGTGGTGGTTGCGGAAAGAAATAATCGGCAGGCACAGCCAACTCGCGTCGCCGTCGGTGTCACTGTCAGAGAGTCATATCGATTACGACCACTCAGATCCTTAACTGGATCATTGATGGGACAATGATGTCACGCCGGCAACCTGACTCGAAATGGAAGTCCCCGACGACGAATCTTTCCAGTTGCACTGCCGAGGTGGGGGAGTTGTAGTATTTCACTCACAATTGTCATCCTTTAGAGAGCTATTGTACCTAGATACCTACTTTCCCTGTTATGTATTATTCAGTGATGCTTAATGAGTGATTTTGGGATCATGCCGACACAGAATGTTCTCTGTAGGGCAAAATTACATTGTCTTCACCTGAGTGCGCCACAAATGCCCACACATACTTAGGTAATCCGCACATTTAGGGTTCAAATATGACTTAACTTTCTATGCTCTTGGCAATTTTCTCAAATAACAGTGGTAGGACTACTTGACAGTGTAAATAAAGGAGGTATGTGCCCAGAAGGCGGTGGTGTACCCAGAAAAGGTGATTCCGCCATCAATGATCGGGGTAACCCTGCCGGGCCCAGGATCCAAGTGTCCCGTCAGAGCGGTCCCGTGTATTCGCGCTTGTGGATTTCAATACTATGAGTAGTACATAGTAGTAGTAGTATTACAGCCATGGTCCCCTCAAGGACAGGCTACTTATGGTACAGGAGGAATGTAATAGTTACAGCTCCTACTCCGTTGATGTCTCCAGCAGCGTCATCGCCTCGGAAGTCACTTCGCTACAGTGATACAATATTGTTCTAATATAGAGCCCGTTTGCCAGCATCATAAAAGCCTGTCGCCGCGTACTCATTCCAATTGGTCCAACTGCTAAAGTCATCAGAGAAAGCAAACGATCAAAGCCCTTTGAACTAACCTGGATGCCATGGGTTCGGTCGCCGGTAGGCTATTCATCCACATCATAACATCATCCTCTTCAAAGAGCGACATGTCAGCATCAGCAGGAGAATATCCCAGTCTAGCCTCCTCTGAGCCTGATTCAGTAGGCCTTCGCGGCATACCGAAAAGCGTCGGCTCCAAGACAGACATGTCGAACTTGGTCGTGCTGGGAGCTGAGACGTAACCTGAAGGAGCCCCGTTGAATACATCGGCGGGAGACGTGAAGGGACAGGTGTCTGGGAATGGAAGACCATTTGAAAGCTCTCGCAGACTCAGCCTATCGTGAAATTAGCATTGGCGCTACAAATCACACACAAGGAGGTACTATGATACGCACATGAGTCGATGGCACATGCGGTACCTACGATGAGGGTCAAACAGGTGCATCTGGGATGACGTTACATGACACTCATGCTTTGCGCCTTGTTGAAGCACGTTCATACACCTACAGAGATCTTGTCCGTCTCTCTGTAGCGGCGGTTCTCCCGGGCGTGTACGCACTGTATGCCACATATTCGTAATGATAATTGTCCCCGCCGAGAATATGGCCATCTGAGGCAAACTTCTGTCAATATACCAGAGCTACGCAATGACGAAGACACCGACGTTTGGAATCAAACTCAACACAGGGCTTGTAGCCAACAATATCTCCACCAGCCGAATACAGTGCAGCATTAGTGCAGATTGCCAGCGAAGGCAGCGCAAGAGGCGAATGGACTATGTACGAAGGGACGATGAACATGTATCTGCAGATCGTAGTAGATCATGTATAACTTTGCTGAGTGTAGAAACCATTTGCCCGGCTGGGCTTGAGGGTCCCAGCGCACTAGACGAGAGACGTTAAATCACAGAAGAGGAGAATACGCGAACGCATACAGCGAGTTGGGAGGTCATTATACCACGAATTGAAGCATCGAATCGAGGACGGCGACGGTATTCTCAATCCAGCTACCCTTCAAGCCGGCAGCCTCTTGCGACTTACGGATACCATAAAGTGTACGCATCATGAAGGATATTATGTGGCAGAGATTGAGGTATTGCACGAACGCATGCATCTTGCTGGGCTCCCCAGGCGGCTGCTTGAAATCCGTAGCAGGATTTCCAGTATCCCAGTACTCATCGTCGCACTCAAATGGATACTTTACGTCAAAGCTGAAATTCATGGTAAGTGGAATTGGCAGGCGGTCAAGGTCCTATACAACTCCTCATCTCGAATCATGAATGGGCGGCCCTGGTAAAGACTACAGTGGCGGTCCATCATGAATATACTCCAAAAGACACGTTTCTTGAGTTCACTTTCGAGAGTTGGCGGACCTGGGCGGTGTCGATGTAAGCCGAGTTCTATAGCATACCGTGCGGCAAGTCCAATCATTGTCCATGCCGATTGCGGTGCGGATGTCCCAAGCAGGTACTGCGCTGCAAGCTAAACGATCAATCCAATCAACTTCTACGATGGAGGTGGTTCTAAAGATAAGGACTTACAACACAAAACTGAACATCATATATGCTCGGGTTTTCAAAGAAGGAGCGAGGAGGTGTCATTGTTTGAGAATACCATTTC
>JADNRX010000578.1:0-31559 GCA_015501595.1 Hymenopellis radicata | reverse complement strand
CAGGCGGTCGCACAAGTCGCACAAAAACAACATGTCGGCGACATTCAAGGACTATGGGTACACTGTACCCGACGTGCAGGCTGTCATGTCTGCGACATTGCATCCTGTCATTCTCCTCGTTTTCTGTCATGGCATTCACACGTGCATTTCCTTTGATGCCCTGTACCACATAGGTATCCGAATTTCCTCTCTGACACCTCCCCATGCGAAATGAATTTCGTATGTAGCTCAAAGTGCTCATCGCAGTCGGAGACGGATCATCTTTGCGAGCATCATCTCTTTCTTATGGTGTGCAAACACCATCATTGTGGGTTTGCTCTGGAGAGAGGTCGATGAGGGCTTCATTGTGCACGGAATATCACTGGAGGCGGAATTTGACTATTTCTTTTTCGGTGATTTGCCGGCGGGTCTCGTGCAAACTATACTTCGAGTCCTGGCTGTTTTCCTCACAGATCTGATTTTGGTGAGCGCTTTCATCCCAATTCTGCAGAACCGCTGACCACGTCGAGTAGATTTGGCGCTGCTGGGCATTATATGGTGGCGATTTAAAAATCGTTGCTGCTCCGAGTCTTTGTCTGATCACTGAAACAGGTGAGTCGCTCATCAACAAGCTTCTTTCTCAAGCCTTTGTACATAGTCAGCGTCTGCCTCGTCCTATTTTACAGTGTCAACGGCGGCCACCACCGCTAGTGAAGCCAGGAAATTTGGACGCAGGTCTATTACTCCATGACCGTCGTAACAAACAGCCTGTGTACCTTCCTCATCCTCTTTCGCATTATGAAGGTGAAGGGAGTAGGCGCAAGCCTCCGGACGTACCGTGGCATCATCGAGATCCTCGTCGAATCGGCTGCCATGTATTCAGCCATCTACATTGCTCTTCTCGGCGTGCACGCGTACGAGACTTACTCTCACAATGTCGCGATCACGGCCATCCACACGTACCCTCAGCTGCTCTCGGTCAGCATCACGGTCAGAGCGCATCTATATCAAGTGTTGACCATACTGATTTATGTCTCTTAGGGTATCGCGCCCACCCTCATCATCACCCGCGTAATGGCAGGAAAGTCGTGTAGGACGACTCATGGCAGCATTCTTCTTTGCCACATGCGGGAGGAATATGCGCTCCGTCATCGGGTCATTGCGATTCGCCAGCGCGCCGAATCACGCCACTCGGATGACCACGATGGAGCTCGACTTGGAGACGCAGGCTGTACATGACGAGCGGGATGAGGACGGGGAGGCGCGTGGAGTCGCGGCGCTAGCGTCTTTTGCCAAGTCACCTGAAGCAAAGCTTTGAGCTCGGGAAACTCATCCTCTGGAACGGTATGCGCTGGCGCGTTTCCCATCCCCCTCCTTACATTCGTAGGTTCAATAAGTTGGGTACACACAATGAGGCTTTTCCTGAATGATATTGACGTTCTTGAATCTTGAGTCCTCCAAGTTGCATTCCTGATAGCCAGCGTTCCTGACGGGACCGAACCGAGTAATCTTCCTTTCTTTTCCTGAGCCTCGGCTTTGCGCCCAAGGTGCAGGTTGCGATCGACCCTGGCGTGCCGAGTCTTTCCCTCTTACTATCATCATCACAGCTGGTTCCTCTGAACACGAAATGGCCTTCAAGAAAACACGTCGATGCACCAGAGGTCAACACGGTCGGTGTCCAGTCAGGTAGCCTTTCCGTTCCTCTCGGCCTGCCGCATCGTTTACCTCTGACGCATCCTTTTCCAGGCAAGGAACACCGGGAACTTCCCATTCAAAATCTTTCTTTTTTGGCCTCGCAACGCGGCGTATTCTTCATCTGCGAAGCCTGGTCTACCGTCTGTCGACACACAGAGCCAAGGCGCATCAGCCGAGTTAAATCAAGAGACGTTATTCAAGGATGGATGCGAATGCAGGCTGTCCATCTCTTTTGCCTGACGGCTCGAAACTGACGAAGCCTAGTCGTTGAGGATTTCTCCAGAATCTGCTCAGTCCCTTTGCCTCCCTGATCTTGGTCGAGCCAGCGCATGGATCGAAAACATAATAGTTTTCTGTCTCTCGCATGAGGGCTCCCTGGAGTATGTGAGATAAGCGCATGCTAGCCATCTACATCGTACGTTCGCGCTATGATTTCCGTGTTTCATCACCCGACTGCTCGGTGAAAGAGCACGGTCTGAGGCCCGACGTTGAACGCGGAGGCGCCACAGTCCTAAGGAGGAGTTACGACCTTGTCAGAAGCCGGGGATATTACTGTTAACACCCTTCACAAGGCCTGTCAGTATATGGCCGTACATCTGATCTATGGCGAACGGAGCGATATGTTTGTACGTCTTCGTCGATCTATGCTTGAATGCGCGTTGATTTGATGGTACATGATCAGGAATTTGCGTCGGTAACTCGCGTCGTCCAGTGGGTCCTTTGCCATTGTACTGGTCTTCCCATTTTGACCTGATGCATTCTAGATTTTACAAGAGTTGTCGGATGCACTGATGGACATAATTTTTGAGATCTTGGTCTGAGTCGGAAATCGGGTGAATGTTCCGAGCAATCTTCAAGGGGATCTTACTGTGCGCTTGTACAACGCTGCGAATATTATTCCACACGTTTCTACAGCTACTTCGTGTCGCTGATACGCTTGTCCTAGACCGCCGCTTCATAGATCCTCCAATCGTACGACCAAATGATCTCGAAGTCGATTTAGGCTCTGGATAGTTGGCTCCATGTCTGATCTGTCGTCCAGCAATACGAGCTCACATCGTCTGTCATCAATCGCGCCTCCTTACTGTGATTGACGGGCACAATCAGCGATTAGTATTCGTCAAGGCGCATGCTGTGAACGGCGTCCTCGTAGTCAGGGACCTTTCTCCATCATGTTGCGCCCAAGCTGCGCCTCGACGACAGAGCTACGGTTATATTGGGATAGACAAAGTATTAAAGGGCTTCAAGTGGGATGCGAATTCCAAGTTTGCATAGGCTCGAAAGAACGTGCAAGATAAAGTTGACCTCAACGCTCGCCCTCAGAGGTTGAGATTGACTGGTGATGGTCGTCAGTATATACATCTTCAAAGGAGGTACAAGGCATACTCGGAACACAATTCAATGCAATGAGACCGTTAAAGCTGTTGTTCTCGCAGCATACGGGAGAAGAACTGCTACATAGAAATATTAGACGACCGCGGTATTCAGAACGACTGTAACCACTCACCAGCTATTACCACCAACTCCAATAACGCTCAGCGGCGAGCAGGTGAGTCCAACCATAACATCGCCGCCTACGACGATGCCCAGCAGACCACTTATTAAACTGGCAACGGGGTTGCTGGCCAATGTAAGCGAGTTGCAGCACTGTATTGCGCCCGTAGTGCACTGGGATGGAGTCCCAGACGGACTGGAGCGTCTGGCCCCTGAAGAGCGTACGTCAGAGAGAAGAAAAAGTGCAGAATGAATGATCACGTACTACGTTCAGACGCAGAAAAGCGCTTTAGAGGTGCGTTCGGTGGTAGGCCCCTCGCTAAGCGCTGCGCATTAGTCTCCCAGGTCGACGCGGCTCCCGCAAGGCTGACGAGAAGAAGGACAATCGCGAGAGAAAGAGTGAATAACTTCATGACAGAAGGTTGGGCAAGGGAATGGGCAGGATTATCGTGAATAACGCTACTTATACAAGAGAAATCATGGACGGCATGGCACTTTATCGTGCGGACGTTGGATTTTCTCCTTACTGTCATCATCGCTGACAGGAGGAGGGGAAGTGTTTTGTCTCAATCACTGATTTGGCAGCAAGGCAGCCGCGGACGCCCGTACTTAGAGGGGGCCTAAACCTGTCTGCGCATATTTATGTATTTCACTCTCTCCTTTGGTTTGGACGATGGTCGACAAGGCTGGCAGTAGATCATCCGACTCGGCCCTCTAGGGATAGGCTAGAACTCGACAAAGTAGGCTAAGTTAGTAAGATGTGAAAAAGAAAGGATGAGAGGAGTGGAGGCTGCGACTTTCGGCAATCAACGTCACAGAAGATAAGAAGAAGACATCGACGTTGATTGCCTCATTCGTACATCTTCTACAGTCTCCTTTCGCTCGTTCCTTGCGACAGGACGTCGGTTCATGTGCGTGGTGGCGATGCTGAATATTTGGTCCCCGCGACCACATCTATCACGGCTCGGTGGTTCATTACGCTCGACTAGGGCAAATTGTCTGCAGAGCGCCCAGATTTTAGCTGATGTCCCATGCCTTGGTAAAGATATGTTCTTTGGTCGCTCTGGATGTATACGACCAGTAAACATGCGAGCGAAGTCTTGTAATACACGATTAACTTGTCTAGCAACTGGTATAAGAGGGATTCGTACGAACCGCGCTAAACGAACCCCGAAGCTTCTAGCTTCCGCCTATCGCATCCTTTTCCTTTGAATTACAAGGCCTCGGCGCGCTCGTTGTCGCGCGCAGCGACTCAGTCTCACGCACATCTCCTTCTCCCTCCCGCCCTCTTTCCGAATCCTCCGTAGTAAACGTCTCCCTAGCCGCTTCCAAATCACTATCCGCAAACGTCGTCGTGGTATGCCCATGCAAGTGGTTCGGCCCACTCGCAAACCGCAAAGACTCTGCCAGCGACCGCATATTAGTCCGCAGATGAGGCAGCGATGGCCGTGTCCATGAATCATTCGGCCGCAGTTTCCCTGCCATTACACGAGCAATGATAAGCGTTGGGGCTATACCCTTTGAATCTGGATCAGTACGATAGCCACCAGTAAAGGGATAGATAGACACACCGTGATACTGTTGACCAGCGTCCACGGGTAGCGATAGCTGAGCTTATACCACTTCCCCGAATACAGGTCGAGTCCGTATAAGATGACGAGAACAATATAGATGATAGAGTACGCCAGAGCGGATTCTACCAACAGCTCGATGATCCCGCGATAGGTCTTCAGGCTCTTCGCCCAACCGCTAACCTGCACAATACGATGCACAATAAGGAACGTGCACAGCCCATTAGTGACGATGGTGATGGAGTAATGGACCAATATCCAGTTGACCTCAGCCAGCTTTATATTGGTTAGTCTGGCGTCCAAGGCAAGGATGGCGCATGCACTGCCTGCGCGCAGCGCGTCAGCTTGAAAAGTGCAAGGACTGTAACAGCACCCACCTATTTCAGTCAACAAACAGGTAGCGAGAGCAGTTCTGATCTTCCAATGGCCCTCGTATAACATCCAGGACCGCCCTATCTGATCGACCTAGTCAGCCCCAGGTCTATAGACGAATGATAGATCAGTACGAACCAGAACCGCATCGGCCACCAGAACATTAATGCCACGAAGCACAGTGACCATAACAGAGGCCAAGTCGCCCTCGCCTGCTCCTTCGCCTTCAGACATGTAATAAGCGAGTTCCGTCTCGCGTGACTGCCCATGGACAATGAAGAGATCATCCGCGATCCTCCAGAGTATCCCCACAACGACGGTGTGGGTGCCCCATAAGAACGCTATCACACAACCGAAAAACACCCTTCTTGCGTTGAGACGATCCGTCCCCTCGACTGCAAGATGTAATCAGTGTAAACTCAGGTATAGAAGGCTCTTGGGAAAAGTCTTACCTATATGGTACAAGCCATTGAAGAAGACGCACGTGTGGATCGCATAACAGAACACGAGCAAGATCGTCCGGTGCAATTCCGTCGAAAGAAGAGATTGCACGTCGGCAGCTGTGACCCCAAGGTCATCGAACGACGAGGACATGAGCGCTGTTACGATACTCAACAGAACACAGACATGTGGTCTCTTTATAGCCTCTTGTACCTGCTTCTCCAAGCTCGATGTCACCCAACCTTGGGGCTCGCCCACGGAAACAACGATGTCCGATAATAGCCTGATAGATTCCGTTAATTGTGATCGCAACTCAATGCGCAGAGCAAGTGAAAGTACTCACGATGAATCGATGACCATTGGCCCGGCCTCCGGGATACCATCAAAAAGCGCCAAAAACGTTCCGGTGCAGTTTGTTGCGGCAGTGAACACGCACACGGTCTGAGCGAACTCACAAAAGGAAATGTATGATTTAGAGCACCACGATACGATACTTCAAGCTTGTGTCCTCAAGAGTCATACTGATCCGGAAATTTCAAACATTCTCGATGTCGTCGGCAAACCCCATAATCTGAATCTACCGCGGGTTGTGAGCTGTGCAGTTGAGAAACGCGGGGCGTTTGGACTGGCCCACACCGATATCTTGAGCGAAATCGACGGTGGTCCCTAGCAGTTGACTACAGAGTACACATGCGCAAACGCAGGCCGACTTGTTCTTCAGAGATTTTGAGAACGTTTCACAATCACCGTATCGCGAGAACTTTCGAGGGTTCATAGCTCCCGAGAGCACCGTTTACCACGCCTGTCTGCCATCTATGATCCTGTCAGAAAATGCCAGAAATCGGGAGATATCGATGCATACCCTTCTTGTGAGCCATTCATGAATACCTGGCTAAGGACGCTATACGCCTAGCCAAGATCAAAATGACTGTTCATCCAGCTCATATCCGTCACTCATGCCGGTCATGAATTAGGACTTGGAGCCCAACAGGACCGGGTTAGAGACCAAGCGGCAGTCAAACACTCATGCCGCCATCATCTTCGAATCCGAACATCTATCGACGTTCCTTGAATGGATTTACATACTTACCAGCGACAGATCATGATGGCACGCCGATGCGGATGAATGGAGCGATGATGAACTGCCAATTTGCTCAAGTATACCATAGGAGAAGGACTCTTCTATTCGACACCGAGCTAGACACGTTCAGAATAGTGGATTGCGTTCGTAGTCAATGAATTTATCTGGAATACGCCTCCCTGTGAAGCGACCATGAGACCTTGAGAAGTGAGAAGCTAGATGAACTTACAGTGAAAAAGCCATAGCGCGTCGCCATCATAAACCATCGGTCAAATATCAATATTCTGGTACGTAGAACACGTTTATGTTGGTAACATGGCTGATCTCAAAATGGGCACCCCAAACTTTTCGACGTGTTCAATTTAGGACAGCTCACGTTCAGGCCACACGACGTGCTGTGCGGAGTGAATGCTTCCGGCTGTGACTTGCATTCAAGGCTGAAACTGGACCAGGTGGAAGTGAAACGAAAACCACGGAGTACATCTAAAAGAACAGTTCAGTTTACGAAGAAGCAGAAGAAGCAGACACACCCATCCGCAGATAACATACGCCTGAACAACGCTTAACACGCATTCCTCAGCCGCCAAACAGTAGACATTCGTTGACAAGCTGAGCCATGACTACGACCGCCGCCATCTTTGCAGAGGTGTGGAAGTGGGTGCTGCGGTAAGGTCGCTCAGAGTCCGGTCTGGTTAAGCGTGGTTACGCCCACGGCTGGCGCCAAGATGCGGGACAAGCGTCAACCACGGCTGCAATGAAATTAGAGACATTATGTGGAGTAAGCACATCGATGGACGAACCAGTCTGGTACAACGCAAAGTTGACAGTTCATCTGGCTGCAAGGAAGTGGGGAATTGGTCGTATGATTCGAGTGACAGCGACAACCCATAAGCGTGTCAAAAGGTTTCCGAAACTTCTAATCCTTCGTAAGACGCGCCAAGGGACAGAGGTAAACGCACACGTACCATTCCTGCGGAAAAGGTGTTTCCTCTGGGCATCCAATTCCGGCGCGTCATGCCTATGCTGATTTTTCGCCTCAAAGATTGGTTTCCTAGTCGACTACAATCCGTTTTGAATGGCCTCGCCGCCAATTGTGCGTAGTGCGTCATAGATTCCACCCGTTTTTCGCCTGTTTCGCCGGAGGCCATTCCGCGGAACTGGACATGGGACGTAGCTTGTCGTTGTACGTGCTGATACCATGATTTGGCGCATGCCGATCCTCGGAAAGCCGTATGAGTCTATGACTGTAGCTAGATATCGGTGGTGAAACCGGAGGTGGTAGAGGCAGGGATCGAAGTGGGTATCACTGAGGCCAAAAGCACGTCAAAGCAGGCAGCAAGAGTCGAGGACATAGCTGAGACAAGCAACATGTCCAGCATCATTCTGAGCGCCGCGTTGAGGATATCGTCGGATGGCTCGGAACTAGACGGACTGAGCTCTATGCATAAAATAAATAAACATGCAGCGTCACCTTGGGCGCAATTCAGAGATAATGGCGCGTCAAGGGCATAGGTCCAAGTAAACTG
This sequence comes from Hymenopellis radicata, assembly GCA_015501595.1. Lineage (NCBI taxonomy): Eukaryota > Fungi > Basidiomycota > Agaricomycetes > Agaricales > Physalacriaceae > Hymenopellis > Hymenopellis radicata. The sequence continues at coordinate 23,400 of JADNRX010000578.1, read as the reverse complement.
TGGTCTAAGCATTTTCCGCCCAATGCAGATCGACACAGCGCGTCTTGACAAGATGTATGGCGAACAGGGAGCTCAAAGATGTCCCAATATCCAGACAGGTCGTCGTCGTCGTCGCGAGGAAAGAGAGACAGCGGAGCGTTACAGTGACAATGACCCAGACTGTGACCAGACAACTACGCCCACTGCTTCACTGGTCAAGCTAACTGATTACTGTAGGCAAATAAAAAAGGCATCTAATTATCTAGTCGTAACATCGATTAAGGTATGTGTATATCATTGGGCTGAAAGCAAAGGAATGACCGGTCTTCGAGAACCGCCGCCGTATTCAAGTCACCAGACAACCCTGCCTATCAAAGGTTTCCTTCGGAAGAAGTGACGTGAATACGCTTTTCTCGGGGTGTCGGCGCCTCAAGGTGATGCATATCTCTGCCTTCCACAGGCTCGTCATCGACAATCTCTTGACGTCGCTCCAAGTCGATGGTAGTAGTTCGTCCTGTACGCGTGCCGTGACTCGAGGCGCCTGCAAATTGCAAAGACTCAGCCGGGGAATACATAGTACTGCGCATGTTAGGCAGAGTCGCAGGGGTAGGTGCATTGTTTGGGCGCGATTGTCCGGCCATGACACGGGCAATGATGAGAGTAGGCGCGATACCCTGCGTGAATGATTTAGTGCGATCGACGACTATATGAACAGGTACTCACAGTAACACTACATGATATCGCCTGAGGGTAAGTGTATGCGGTCATGACCAGTACGTTTGGAGAGTAAAACTCGTATGCGTACACAACGAGGAATGCAATATAGATGGCTGCGTACATGGCAGCTGATTCGACGAAGACTTTAATGATGCCTCGACAAGTCTTCAGGCTGGTCCCAATGCCGCTGAACCTCATGTGGCGAAACAGGAGGAGGAAAGTGCAGAGACTATTTGTGACCATCGTCATCGAATAATAAACCAGCGTCCAAACGGCCTCTCCAGCATCAACCTCCTGGGCTGCGGTGACATTGTAGAAGACGAGGACGCAAGCACTAACTATGTTAAACAGATGTAAGACAAAACCCACTAAGCACAAATGAACACACTTGTTTCAGTAATCAGACAAAGACTAGGCACCGCAACGATCTTTACGTCGCCTCCATACAACACCCAGCAGCGCCAGATCTACTCATTGAGGTCAACGGATAGGGAGGGCTCAATTCATGTGCATACCAAGATTAGGTCCGCGAGAAAGATGTTGAGAGCTCGAAGTACAGCGCCTATAAGAGCCTGGACCAAGACACTAGTACCGCCAAAGCTGAATTCCGCCTCCAACGATGTTCCATGGGTAATGAAGGTCTCGTCCAGCAGGCTCCATCCCAAACCCATGATGATGGTGTTGGCGCACCATAAGAATGCGACGATGGCGCCAAAGGTGATTCGCTTCCGGTCGGAGTGGCCGCTCTCAACTATGCAGAAAGTCAGTGTGAGAACATGGTCGTCAATATGAAGCAGTCACCTATATAATACAAGGCAACCAAGAAAATGCAAGTGTGGATGCCATGACAGAAGACGAAGAGAATTGCAGAATTTAAGTTCGCCGACATGAGAGACTGAACGTCAGCCACAGAGAGTCCAGAATCCTCGAATGTCGTTGACATGATGGTTTAATATTAAACCTCGATAGCTGCCTGCATCTTTATACCAAAGTCTCTAGGATAGGTGAGCCTTAAAGCAGTGAAACTGATCATCCTCATAACAAGCGCTATGGCGACTCACGTCCATCTCAGAGTGCGTGTGCTCACTCTCGGAGATCATCAGGTCCGGTCAGAAAGATCCCAACGCACGAATCACGAATGCCTAGACTGTCACGTTGGTGGAAACATGATACAGTCGCGTAGAAGCAGTCACTCTGGTGCAATAATGAGAACGGGCGACACGGATAAAGTCGCGGCCCAGATAAACTCATGATTCTACAATTCATAGTGCGGGAAGCCTGTTTGATTAGAAGCTCTCGTACTCGTTTCGGTGTGTTTGACGTACGAGTCGCGGCCATAAGGCCATTCGGTACAACACACAAAATGGCCTAACGGTAAGAGCAGCTCTGAACACTGTCGAGTGGACCGCACCCAAGCCAAAGCACTTCGCGGTGCACAACCGGAGTGAGATTGGCGATCTCTCCTCCACAACTACTGCATCAAGAACCCAAATTAAGAATAGAACGAAGGGAACTCACATTAGCAGAGGGAGAGCAATCAACACACGATTCATTCCTGAAACCGGAGCAATGGCCACGGTCCCCGGTCCTTGCGTCACCCTACCCACGGCCCGACCTGTATTTCGCGCGCGGCAGCGACCGACCGCGCTCGTAACGCCAGCCTGAGGAGGAGCCAAATATTCGCCGAACCACATGCTACTACATGCATAACAGTCTGCAACGGAAACGGAACCGCTATCATCTTCATGTTCTGCATAGCCGCTCAGTAGATGTCATCAAGTGGCAATGCCAATGCCGAAGCTGCGAAGAAAACGTGGCATCCCAAGAAGACGGAGGAAGGAAGAGTCCGAGTTCCATTCGCCATATGTCACCTTGAAGATAGATACTTCTAATCCTTCGTAAGACGCCAAGGGACAGAGGTAAGCGCACACCGGTACACGTACCATTCCTGCGGAAAAAGTATTTCCTCTAGGCATCCAATTCCGGCGCGTCATGCCTATCATGTACATATGTGATTTTTCGCTTCAAAGACTGGTTTCCTAGTCGACTACAATGCGTTTTGACTGGCCTCGCCGCCAATTGTGCGTAGTGCGTCATAGATTCCACCTGTTTTCCGCGACACGCCTGAGACCATTCCGCGAACTGGACATGGGACGTAGCTTGTTGTTCAAGTGTACGTGCTGATACCATGATTTGGAGCATGCCGATCTTCGGAAAGCCGTATTGGAGAACGACGGCACCTTTGAGCGAGGGGGCTTCTCCGGTAGACATGATAGCAGGAGCAGAGGTCGCGATCCCCTTGCTTTTCTGGACTTACGACCGTCCTCATCGCCGAACCACAGTTGTCGCTTCACGCGATGGCTAGTGCAGGGGTTCATGGCCACTCCTATAGGCGTTCTGACGGTATTTAGACCTACTCAATCGATGCACGTATCAAGATCAGGTCTGTGAGACGGACATTCAGGCCCCGAAGTATGAGACCACCCGGTACATGGGTGATGAAGCCATCGTCGACCCATTTCCAGGACAAAGAGCGCTACGATGGCGAATTGTTGGTTGTCTTCAGAGTGACAGCTATGGTGCCTCAGCCCGCGTTCAGTTTGAGGAATGAATGTAGTACTCACTTCACAGAGATCATCTCCGGTCGCGTCGATATGACCGCGCTGATGGCTAACGGCCAAAGTGCTTCATTGACCGAAAGATGATATGACATGCTGAATAACGGGGAATGAGGAGGAGTATGGAGAAGTCAAAGGAGTTCCTGATACGCGGACAGATCCGGACGGAGACTTGAGCACTGTAGAATTTTTTATTTCTCAGCTTCCCAGACGGCCCATGGATTGTTCAGCGTGAGTCCCAGCGACCATCCTGAAGTGTGGGTGTGTGTTCCGGCGTTCTCCGCCACCAAATCATAACGCGCTCCAAGTGCGGGAGCCTGGTCTCAGTCAAGATGATATGCGTTTGTATCTAGACATAGGAATAGACGGAACCGGAACTGCCATCGTCCACGTTGCCTGGATAGTCGCGTGCAATGCATCTTGATGAACAGAGGCGTTGCACGAAGTGTTTGATGTCAGAAGCCCACAGGTGGAAGAGAGCTCCATCATCCGCAGTCTTCGTGTTATGTCTTCGATGTAGCTCGCCTACGTGTCGCGTTCAAAGGTGTAGGGCAGGTGGCAGGTGCACGATGTATGAAGAAGAGTCAATCCGGCTCCCGGCCCGAGAATCTGCTCGTGACGGTGTTTTTTCTTCCCTACTCCGTCGGAATCGCTTCCAAAAATGACGAATAGACGCGGCGCGAAAGGGTTAACGCGCGCGCCTCTGAAATTGCCAGTGGCCCCGTCCGTCTCCTCTAGGGCGTGTTTTGCCCGGCCAAGCTGGGCGTCATTTACGATCCTTCAAGAAGAACAGCGATTCATCAGGTATGGGCTCTATCCTGGCTCAATATTGGTGTTAGACATGCTGGTGGCCATATAAATCTGAAAGGGCATGACGAGCACTTTCGTTCGGTCCGCGTACCCAGGGATACATGATCTGGATTGCTACTTGCTTCACCCCATCATCGTCGGTGTCCTCGTTGCTGGAGCCTTGCCTTACGCGCTGCCCTCACTCATGTGAACCGTTTCTTTGTTTCCACCGAATTTCCATACCAGCTTATGACACCACCTTCCTCGAATATGCACATGGCAATCATCAATGATCTCCGTGCTGTGAGTGACTCTCCTTCCTGATATTTGGGCGGAACAGATACTTGAGATGCCATAAGGATGACTCGAGGCGACAGATATAAAGAGCCAGCAACGCGGCACGCTCATGACAAACAGCATGTCCTCGATGTCGCTAGAGGACCTCGGGATCACAGTCGCAGACGTTCAATACGCCCTCTCCGCCAAACTGCACTCAACGGTCCTCCTCGTATTCAGTTATGCCCTGCATACATGTGTCTTCATTCTTGCTTTGTACCATACATGTAAGACCTCATAACTTGTGTGCCTACATTGATAATTGACTTCGCCTTCATCAGTACTTGGTGCGAATAGTCTGGATCGACAGCGAATCATTTTTGCTTGCATAATCACTTTTCTGTGGAGTTCTCAAAGTGCTCTCACTGCGCTGAACTGGTGGAATAACGTGCACAATCAGTTTATTACTCACGGAGCATCACTGCAGTCGGAACTCCTATATTACTCGACCTCGGGCCTTACAGCAAAGAATGCCGATGCATCCACCGTGGCAGTCGTTGTAATCCAAAGCGTCAATGTCATTGTGGCCGACATGGTTCTGGTTAGTCTCAATAAGTAATTTCACTTCGGTCTGGGGCTAATGAGTCTGTTTAGATGTGGCGCTGTTGGATATTATATGAACGCACCTGGAAAATCACAGCTTCTCTCACTGCGTGTCTTCTTATTGAACTACGTGAGTCTCGCATCTGCTTTGTGTCTATGTCCTAACCATTACGCGCAGTGACTTCGTCTGTGCTTATTACTTTGGAGTCTAGACGTAATGGCAGCTATTTGCAAGAGACCAAATGGACCTTTGGTTATTGCTGTACCACGGTCTTTACCAACGGTCTTTGTACCTTCCTCATTGTTCGGCGCCTTGTGCGGTCGAACAGGTTTCTCAGGACGTACCGAAAGCTCATTGAAATCCTCATTGAATCCGCCCTTGCATACACTATCGCATACCTGGCCCTGCTTGTTGTATATGCACACGACTTCTACACTGGTCTGTGGTTTCTGTGTAGCTTTCGTTTCCCATGGGCAGTCTCAAACAGTATCACGGTGAGTGATCATTCATTCCACACCAGTGTCCTCGTATCTAATGACGTTGAAGGGAATCGCGCCGACGCTCATAATCTGCCACGTTATGGCTGGGAAGTCCCGCCTACACGACTCATCGACAAGTCGTTCGGCTCCCCGCATCCAGAGTACCGCGGTTTCTCTGGAAGAGCCTTCCCTATTTATCGGAGCATCACTGAGTGTTGGACAAAGTATCGTAGACATTGCATTGGAGGAAATCGTGGGGATTTCAGAAGATGGAACAGATGGAGATCAGGATGGGCACGATGTTGACTTCGACAAGAGCGCGCAAGCCGTGCCACTCCGCCACTGAGAGTGCTAGTGTTCACGATGCTAGTACGATGCGGCGATTCGGACAGGCCATTTGCTCAAATTTTACCTTATCATCGTGCCATTTCAATTCGACATTCGTTCTTATAGTACTGGCGAGCGCGGCCCTGCCAAATTTATTAAACAAGTACTGCACGCATTTGCTTTACCCCGTTCATCTGCCGAAGGGCTTGCTGGTCCCGACCAATGTAGGGCTAAGGGCGCTATACATGGTCCTTTGCGAAACACAGATGTCGAGGAGCAGTAAAGCCCCGTAAGTAACGTTCGAACTAGTCTCCCGTAGTCAGCCTAATACAAAACTGCAACAAGTTCCGTTTTACGTTCGAACTTCGTTCAAAATTTGGACACGACTTAGTCACGTCAGGTGATGTGACATAGCACGACCAAGACGATGACCGAGTTCAAATTTGCAGGGGGCCTACCGCCGACGACAGCATGATGTATAGAATGCATTAACGTGCGGCCGGACATGCAAGTGAAAGGCGACGGAGTGGTAGGTAGTCGCCGTGGATCCGAATGGAGGTGAAGGGAGAAGGTATTCTATTGGTCCTTGCTGTTTTAGCGTGAGCAAGTTCGAGGACGACAAGACTTCTGCGGACAGCGCTGATAGCTGTGATTTGGCCTTACAGCTAGCCTGGGGTGGAGCGGCGACGGAGGGTAAAGAAACTGGCGTAAAAGGACACTGGGATGCGACATCCCCGTTACGCGTGGAAGTCGAGCGGTGACAATATCTATGAAAAGAGTCATTTAGCAGTAGACATTAGCATCAACAAGGAGATGTACCGCACATTGGTTCAGTCATATTCGGTCCATCGCGCCTCAAACAAACGTCACATTCCTTCCGAAAGCTGCGAGAGATAAAGTCTGTCGAATGGGTGATATGGCCGAGTTGGGCACGCCGCTGCCATAGAATCGACAGCTCTGGCCCTTGCCTGCGTAGTGGCGGATGAACAGTTACAACGGTAACGGTAACGATTGCGGTATGGTCAGGACTGGGCTGGGCGACTGCTGAGGGAGCCATCCTTCGACGAAGGCCCGTCAAGCCGGCACGTCGCTAAAGCGGTCCAAAATAGCGAGCCTTGAAACGCTGCAGGCGGAATCCGCGATCTGGAATTGCTTTCTCAATAGAGTCACGTCAACGAGCAAAGGAAACGTACCAGGCAGCGCGGAATTTCGAGTGCGTATTCCAGGTAATCAGACGAGTCCTTAATGATGAAGGCCCTTTGAAATCAAGCACGTCGTGTGGTTCTCGCACATTTTTACGGAGGACTCTTGAAGCTGGCCAACGTTTCATGCGTTGTCGGCATCTTCGCACTCGTGATGGTCAGAGGCAAAGTGGATAAGCCCGATTAGGCGTTCGCTCTTGCCATCATCGCTCTGCCTTCTCCGTGGATTATACGCCCTTTCATCCTACTCTGACGTGCATTTCCTCGTCTTAATATTTCCCGACAATGGCTCCACCAGTTCTCAAAGTCCACGGGCCTCTCGGCGGAGTCGTCTGCCATACCACCACCATCCCCAACGTCAAGGGCTACAGCACTACAGCGGTCGACTCCATAAAGGCCTGTGAAGACAACTCTAGGTGGCGACCCGACGTCGGGTTCGCGGCGCTGCCGCTTTGGGATTAGATTGGCAGTAGGCACCGAGCAGTCTCGGATTGGTCTCGGATGGACCGAGACGCTTCCTTCGTGTAGTATGATGACCATTCTCTACGTGCATCTGCGAGCGCCAAATCCCCACCTCCCCTGGTAGACCCAGGTTGGTGCTATATTTCCGCAATTTCCATCCTCCACCTCAAGGCTAAAGCTCGTCCTATCCGCTACTGTCTAGGTCGTAAAGGCAGTTCCCTCGACAAGGGCCAAAGCCGCTCATTCACGGGCTGTGTTGCGGGCAACTATGCGCCGTTTCCCGGTATCGTTGCTTGGTAGGTCGCACCTGTTACTGACAGCGTATCCGACCATTGCTTCGAGTATACTATACAGGCTCGGGAACGACCTATCTGTGTAATCAAAATGCGCTTTGGGCATGACCCTTCATATCGGCGTGGGTGGGCTCAGTGCTGCAGTCACGTCAAACATCTACAGAAGCCAGGATCGTCCGCGGTTTATACTTGGACGTCAGCGTGTTTTCTCATTAGATGAAGTACGTGCTCAGTCTTCCGATTTGGCAGGCGCGCTGGAGCTGATGTTTGTGGGGGCTGGGATCGTTTGTATTCCTATAGCAGTTTTCTGTTATTGGAGGATTAATGAGAGGAGGGAGCAAGAGAAGGGAGGGATGAAGTATGGTGTGAAAGAGTTGAGGATGATGGGGAAACGTTTAACGGGCGCCGGATTTCAGGTACATGCTCTAGCCCTTGTAATGGGTTCCATGCGATGAATTTTCTTTGGAACTGGTGCAGCGAATCGATGGCTTTACTTTTGCCCACAAACGAGTTGACGTGACACAACGAAGTGCCAGGACACCGACGAACCAAGTTTAGATTGGAGGTTGCTAATGATTCGATTTGACCGTCGTCAGGGCCAATGCCAAAGGAGAAGGGTCGAAGAACACGGGCAACTCTAATGTTAGCGTGGCGTGAATTACATGTCTACTAAAGTATTTGTGTTTCTATCAAAGACAGACAACTGCAGCTTTAACTTGGACTCGCACGATAACTCCACTTGGCGATTGTCTCCGAACATGGATTATTTGGTTGTAAAGTAGTGATAATTTCGATTCCGAGGACGGCGCCGGCGCACATCCAAGCTCTTGCGAAACCTAAGACACGTCCGCTGTCCTGAGGCAATTGTGTCTTGCCTTCACGTGCTTCTTCGCCTCCCTCTCATTCGTCTTCTGTCACCCCATGAGCGTGCATCCGATCCGTATCGATGTTCGTGATGGTATGTGCAGAGGCAGTACCATGGCTCGATGGGACCACAAATTGCATAGACTCCGTGAGGGATCGCATAGGACTTTGTAAATGAGGGAGTGAAGGACGCGTCCAGGAATCGTTTGGACGCGAGTGTCCGGCCATGACACGGGCAATGATGAGGGTAGGCGCGATACCCTGCGTGTATGATTTAGTGTGATCGACGACTATGTGAATAGGTACTCACAGTAACACTACATGATATCACCTGAGGGTAGACGTACGCGGTCATGACAAGTACCTTTGGAGAGTAAAACTCGTATGCGTACACAACGAGGAGAGCAGCGTAAATGATTGTATACATGGCCGCCGATTCGATGAGAATCTCGATGATGCCGCGGTAAGTCTTGATGCCGGCGCCCACACCGCGAACTCGTACGATGCGAAACAGGATGAGGAAGGTGCAGAGACTATTTGTGACCATGGTCATCAAATAATAAACCAGGGTCCAAACGGCCTGTCCAGCACCAATCTCCTGGTCTCGAGTGACGAAGTAAAACAGAACGAAACAGGCACTAACTATGGATAAGGATATCAGGCGAACAAGCCTACTGGGAATTAAGTAGAACGCACTAGTCTCAGTAATCAGACAAAGACTAGGCAGTGTAACAATTTTTACGTCGCCTCCATACAACACCCAGCAGCGCCAGATCTACTCGTTGAGGTCAATGGAAATAGAGTGCTCAATTCATGTACATACCAAGATTAGGTCCACGAGAAACACACTGAGAGTTCGAAGTACAGCGCCTATAAGATCCTGGACCAAGACACTAGTACCACCAAAGCTGAATTCCGCCTCCAACAATGTTCCATGGGCAATGAAGGTCTCGTTCAGCAGGTTCCACTCCAAACCCATGATGATGGTGTTGGCGCACCATAAGAATGCGACGATGGCGCCAAAGGTGGTTCGCTTCCGGTCGGAGTGGGAGCTCTGAACTATGCAGAAAGTCAGTGCGGGATCATGGTCATCAATACGAAGCAGTCACCTATATAATACAAGGCAACCAAGAAAATGCAAGTGTGGATGCCATGACAGAAAACGAAGAGAATTGTAGAATTTAAGCTCGCCGACATGAGAGACTGAACGTCAGCCACAGAGAGTCCAGAATCCTCGAATGTCGTTGACATGATGGTTTAATGTTGAACCTGCCAACTGACCTACCGGATAGCAGTTTGCATCTTTATATGGGACTTGGCACCACTTCGAAGCAGCAGGAACTGTTCATCTTGGAATCGGTAGGTCTGATTGTTGTCCGTGCTCAGTATCCGCGGTGACTCTTACCCGATGCTCGAAGATAGATGAATGGCCGCGTTCTTCGCTGGAAGATCGCATCATGTGCTGAACTGAGTGTGACGATCGTGAGCTGAAATAAAACAGCCACACTCACATCTAAATGACAACAAATGCCATAGCAAAATCTGAATGAACTCACGATGTCCACGGGGATCCGTCGTATCATGCTGGTCTCCGTATTTGTCGATGTTCGCCTTGTCACCCGGAAAAGGTCCTAACAAGCCCAATGTAGCGTGAACCGGAACACCATTGATATAGATGTTAGAAACGGTTGACTCTGCTAGCGCAATGTCAAAACGGCACGGAACAGTAGTCCAGACACGGGTACAAGGAGGAGTATTAACCAGAACAAACTCACTGGTATGTAGGAAGACCAAGGAGTGAAATGTAAGCGGACCGCGGCTTCTGGTCGCCGCCTGCCTCTCGGAATTCAGCCTCGTACCATGCTACATTCCGCTGGCATCAATATGTTTGATTCTGTTGGTGGAAAAAGATGTATCACCAGGGTGACTGAGCCCCTCTAGCCGACGTTGAAGGTTGACACAGCTCTTTGCATTCTTTCGTTGTAGATGCGAGATGGGAGCCGTTTCCAAATCGCGTGTTCAAGTTCAACTGACCGCTAAGTACCTGATCGGCGGCAAGGGAGGTGACCGGCCCGGTACTCCGATCTCTCGGCAAAAAACAGCCTAGGGAAAAGTCAATTCCTGGCGTATCATGTACGTACGTACCTACTACTTACCTTGGTCGCGAAAGATAAAACACGCCACGGAAACGTCTAGGACTATTCAAGGTATGTTAGTAGCCTCAACGAACACGCCGAGAGTGGGACCAATCTGGTTGATTGAAGCCAGCGCTGGTAGTAGTACATTGTTACCGTACAATAGTGCCGTGGGAATGTCGCGCATCAAGACACGCAAGTTACTAAGCAACAGATCTCTTGGTTGAAGACCTACTGGCTGTGAACTTTGAAGCTCCTAAGGCAGCGCCTCGACAATGCACGGACGGCACCATACATGTACTTATGCCTTTGGCGAATCTCGTGCACATGTTCTCTGTATATGAGTTTGACTTTGAGTTGGATTGACACTCCCTCTCTGTGGCTGTGCACATTCCGCGCTTGCCTCTGCACCACCATGGCCTTTCGTACTAACATGACTGACCGAGTTTCGCGACGTATGCGACCACCAGACGACCACCTTAGACTTGCGCCTAAGAGGAGCAAGAATGATCGTACGGCATGGATGTGAATGCAATTATGCGGTGCGCGTCAGATCTACAGACGCTTGGACGCGATGCGGCCAAACTGAAAGTAGATCCGTAATTAATATTTTTACTCTCTTTTCTAATGTCCCTTCCTTGGCGCTTCTTACGCTCCGGCTGCATCCCGAAGTCGGGATTTCCCACTAGTTTCAGCATCTCTACTTAAAACCCGACACTGTTCTATAATGCTATCAGTCTCCCACTCTAGTCGCTCTTTCTTGTCTCCCACTCTAGTCGCTCTTTCTTTCTCCCTCTCTTTTTGAACTAACAGCATGGCGCCCTCCGGGAACCGTGAACACGAGAAGCTCCTACCCAATCAGTCTACCGCCAGCCTTAATGGCGCCCCCAGTGTGCGCTCAACGGCGAGCAACACGTCGTTGGTACGCTTGATTGCTTTTGACCGTATAAAACGACCCTGATGTCTGACTCGCAGAAGAACGATGGGCCTTACCAAAGCGGCGGTGGCCGACCGTCCATTGCGCCTTCGATTTCGGACAAGGTATGTCGTCTCCCCGTCACTGCACGCATCTCTGACCAAATATACGCGCCTAGTTCTCCCTATCCGCGGATCCGGCGTCCTGGGGCTCAGACCTTTCCCCAACCCTCCCTGAGCCAGACGACTATCTTCACAATCCCGACCCGCGACGGGACATGAAGAACGATGCAGGCGGGTCCGTCTTGACCTACAGAGGTATCACCAACCTCGGTTGTCTCATGATTCTGGGCATCGGCCTAGTTGCTCTTTTGTTTGTCTCTCTCATTCCTTCCATCTTGCAATTCATCTCATTTGTGCTTAGTGCTGGATTCCCCATCGCAAGTTATTTTACCAAAACGATGCTCTCGACACAAGGCGGCTTCAATCTCGGAGGTATCAATGGGAGCGGACAGGTGCAGCCTCGCGTTTACCTTCTCTCATGTACACGGCTGATCGATCTACCAGGTCCCCGTGATACCAGGCAATTTCGGTTTAATAGATATCGACACCCCCAAGGACGTGTATACGAAACTCTCCTGGGAGACGGGCGAAGAGATGCAGCTCGTCTTCAGCGACGAGTTCAACGTCGACGGTCGTTCCTTCTATCCCGGCGAGGATCCGTATTGGGAAGCTGTCGATCTGCATTACTGGTCCACGAATAACATGGAGTGGTATGATCCTGCGGCGGTTACTACGAGGGACGGCGCATTGCGTATAACGCTTTCGGAGAAGACCACGCACGATTTGCCCTGGCAAGGCGGGATGATGTCGACCTGGAACAAGTTTTGCTTTACTGGGGGTCTGCTTGAGGCTGCGGTCACTTTGCCTGGCGCGAACAACATTGCGGGACTGTGGCCCGCCGTGTGGGCGATGGGTAACCTCGGCCGTGCTGGATACGGTGCCAGTTTGGATGGTACGGTGAGCGCTCTTTAAATGGTCACGCTTGTTTTGAATACAATCTGACTTTTGCGGTAGTGGCCTTACACCTACGATTCCTGCGATGTCGGGGCGGTTTCGAATCAGACTCTTGAGGGCAAACCTCTCATGGCTAAAGACTTGTCCTACCTCCCCGGTCAGAGGCTATCGAGGTGTACATGCCCCGGAGAATCTCATCCTGGACCTATGCATTCGGATGGCACCTTCGTAGGGCGAGCGGCGCCTGAGATCGATGTCTTCGAGGCTCAGGTGGCGGGCCAACACGCACATGTCTCGCAGTCTAGTCAATGGGCTGTACGTTAGGTTTTCCTCTGATGACACCTTACTCATTATACTGCTCAAGCCCTTCAATTATGACTACGAGTGGTTTAATGCTACGGGTAATAATCTGGAGATCTACGACGAGACTGTTTCGGAGCTCAACCTGTACAAGGGTGGTGTATACCAGCAATCGACGTCCGTATTGTCCACGACAAGTAGGCATCCTTCACAGTCGTCCGTTTTTCTTGTCTCTGATTTAGATGTGGGTAGATCTAGACTGTTACGAACTGTCGGAGGCAGCGTGCTATTCGATTTATGGATTCGAATATAAGCCAGGTACTTGATATTTATACCCCCATCGCCTATCACGCATTGATGACTTGAAACCTCAGGCTACGATGATAGTGTAGGGCGCTTTCTTTGTCTTTGACATATCAAGACTGATTGTCCATAGTATATCACTTGGCTGAACGACGGCAAACGCGCATGGACGTTTAGAGGACCTGGTGCTGATGCTGACAATCGCGTGGAGATTGGAGCGAGACCTGTTCCTCAGGAGCCCATGGTGAGTTGTTGCATATTCAATCAGTTATCTGCTTGCTCATAGGATGTGGCGGCAGTACATCCTCGCGAATCTGGGGATGTCTGGGAACTTTGGCGAGGTCGATCTACAGCACCTGACTTTCCCAACGACGATGAGCATAGACTACGTACGCGTGTACCAGCCCAAAAGTGCGATAAATATCGGATGCGACCCAGACGATTTTCCGACGAAGGCGTATATTGAGGAGTGCGTTCAGGGCGCTATTGTGGTTGTTTATGTTGCTGACTCGAGCTGTTTCCGAAGGTACCTGGAAGCGTATACGAACCCCAATCTGACGACGTGGGTCGATGATTATAAGCAGCCTATACCGAGGAACAGTTTCCTCGGCGAGTGTTAGCGGGTGCGTTGAGGGTAGGACGATTGCTTTGTTCTAATCACATGCCTCGTTCGGTGTTACTTCAATGTGGATATCGGTACTAGCTCGCACAAGCACCATAAAAACGTACACAGGCCCTAGCTCTGCCGTTGGTAAACATTTCCCAAAACTTTTAAAAACCTCCCGTTTCAGCCTCCCCTCACCACCCTCAGGAATAGCATCAATCATACCGCATACACCTTCTTCTCATATTCCACATAAACATCCCGTAACCTTAACTCCTCATACATAGTTTTAACCCTAGCCCCGCACTCCTTATCCTTGCGTCCATAATTTTCATCCAGGACCTTGAGCTGCTCGGCGGATGCCAACGCGCGCGCGGTGTTGAATAAGGACGACGGCTAGGAATCAAGGAAAGGTACTCTTTCGTAACACTGTGCGGCTTCCTTAGGCATTCCCTCACCATTGAAAAGATCAAGCAGCTGCTGCCTGATGAGGGGCCAGACACTCTCGAATTTGGCGCGACGGGCAGCTTCTTCAGAGGAAATCGTGTGGGAGAATGCGCTCCAAATCGTCCAAATTGGTCCACTGTTCAAACGTTCACTTTATACTGGTACTATTCGCTAACATCGGCCTCGGACATGCATCCGACAGCGGTCGCCGGTGATGCCCTCAATTTACGCTCGCATAGCCGGTCGGCACATTGGTCGCTGCGATCCTTGTATCGGTCTGCGTGGGGAAACTTGCCTTAGACGATGAAAACGGCCTTGTGGATGTGTAACAATGTCTTGACCTTTTCGGAGTCTGGTAATTGCGACTAGATCAACTTTAATTGAGTCTACCTCGAAGAAACAGGACACCAAAAAGCCGATGGGACCTTTCGGTGCGGCAAGGACCGAACGGCTATGAATCAGTTTGGATCGTGAGTCCCGTCAGCGGTCTGCGCGAATAGTAGACAAGCAAGGAGCATACAAGGAGTTGAATATTGCAATGCATTCCAGTGTACGATGGCTTACCATCCATAGTGATCGCTACTACGGTGACTCAGCCCGCGTCCATCTCGAGGAATGAATGCAGTAGTAGTACTCACTTGGTACTCACTTCACGGAGATCATGTCCGGTCGTATCCAAGTCGCATCGTTTTGATGGCGCTGATGGCCAACAGCCAAAGTGCTCCTTTGAATTGAAGGGGATATGCTGAATAATGGAGGAGAAGTCAACAGACAGTGCCGAACAGAACCTTGATCATTGTCAGATTATTTTTCCAAGCTTCCAACGTTTAATTCTGAGTCCCAGCGACCTGCGTTCTCCCCGACCAAATCATAACACGCTCCAAGTCCGGGAATCTGGTCTCAGGCAAGACAGTATGCGTTTGGATTGCAGACATAAAAATACACGGAACCGGAACTGGCACCATCCACATCAAATCCACATTGCCTGTCAGATACTAAGTACTAACCGCGTGTAATGCATCTTGATGAATAGAAGTGTGACCACTGGTGAAAGAAAGATTCTCTCCCGCAGTATTCGCCTGTATTCGCGTGTGGGGTTCAATTTAGAGCGCGCGTTCACGTCACGTTTAAAGGCGTCGGGCTACCTGACAGTCAGAGGAGGGTGTGCTAGGAGATGGAAACTACATGAAGAAATAGTACAACGCACGGATGACAGGCGGAAAATGTGACAAAGATGCTTACCCATGCTCCCGCGGATGATCGGATTCTTGCGCCAGTCTTCCGGTGGCTGTGTTACCTCAACCTCTGCTGCTGCCGTGAGTCTGCAAATAAAATAAAGTCCCTTCCTTTCTTCCACGATGTCGGTCTTCCCTCCTTACTCGACTGGTCGAGTGACTTGGTCTTATCATAATTATAATTATCGACACATGCGAATTTCTCGTGCTTTACTGGCAGACTAAGTTACTGGTGATGATAGCCGGTTACTTAAAAGGATTGGCGTTGCCTAAGTTACATTACAGGTAATCCTCCTCAATAAATTCAATTCCAGCTGATTTCTCCAGTTTATTTCGTGTTTTTGCAGGGTCCGAAACTGATGGCCATCGTGGCGGCAGTCAAGGTGCCCGCCTCGACGAAGCTTCCAGCCGGGATTCAGCCTCGTTGACAAAAGGACAGTATTCAATGTCCAAATCTCCAACTTGAACGGCGTTGCAGGTTACAATAGCGGAAGGGAACGATACGCGTCGACAAGTCCTGGCTGGACGCGTCTCAGGGTTCCCATACGGCCGACTCATCATCCGTTCCTGGGATCAAAAAGTAAGCCGGCGAACTGGAAGAGGAGGACTATTAATGGATGCCAATATTCTAGCTCATGCTGCAATACCGAAGTCTGCCTTTGCCCCCGAGTTTTAGCATCTCTTTCTTGCCTTGTCTCTCCAGTCGCTCTTTCTTCCTGCCTTTCTTTTTTGAACCACGAGCATGGCGCCCTCCGCCAACCGTCCATACGAGAAGCGGGCAATGTCGCCGTCGAAGACACATCTTCTGCCCGACCAGTCTACCACCAGCCTCGGCGGGGCCCCCAGCGTGCGCTCAATGGCGAGCAACGCGTCGTTGGTATGATTCGACATTTTCAAATGTCCAGACTTAGTCTGACGTCGTCGCAGAAGAACGACGGGCCTTACCAAAGTGGTGGTGGCCGACCGTCGATTGCTCCTTCTATTTCGGACAAGGTATGTCGTCTCCCCGTCACTGCACG
Source organism: Hymenopellis radicata (assembly GCA_015501595.1). NCBI lineage: Eukaryota > Fungi > Basidiomycota > Agaricomycetes > Agaricales > Physalacriaceae > Hymenopellis > Hymenopellis radicata. Next base: position 6,815 of record JADNRX010000578.1, on the reverse strand, counting down.
CATCTCTGACCAAATATACGCGCCTAGTTCTCCCTATCCGCGGATCCGGCGTCCTGGGGCTCAGACCTTTCCCCAACCCTCCCTGAGCCAGACGACTATCTTCACAATCCCGACCCGCGACGGGACATGAAGAACGATGCCGGCGGGTCCGTCTTGACCTACAGAGGTATCACCAACCTCGGTTGTCTCATGATTCTGGGCATCGGCCTAGTTGCTCTTTTGTTTGTCTCTCTCATTCCTTCCATCTTGCAATTCATCTCATTTGTGCTTAGTGCTGGATTCCCCATCGCAAGTTATTTTACCAAAACGATGCTCTCGACACAAGGCGGCTTCAATCTCGGAGGTATCAATGGGAGCGGACAGGTGCAGCCTCGCGTTTACCTTCTCTCATTATAGGTGGCTGATCGATCCCCTAGGTCCCCGAGATACCAGGGAATTTCGGCTTAATCGACCTCGATACACCAAAAGACGCGTACACAAAACTCTCCTTGGAGACTGGCGAAGAAATGCAGCTGGTCTTCAGCGACGAGTTCAACGTCGACGGTCGTTCCTTCTATCCCGGCGAGGATCCGTATTGGGAAGCCGTCGATCTGCATTATTGGTTAACGAATAACATGGAGTGGTATGATCCTGCAGCGATCACTACGAAGGACGGCGTGTTGCGTATAACGCTCTCAGCGAAGCCTACGCATGATCTGCCGTGGCAAGGCGGGATGATGTCGACCTGGAACAAGTTCTGTTTTACCGGGGGTCTGCTTGAGGCTTCGGTCACCTTGCCTGGTGCGAACAACATTGCTGGACTGTGGCCTGCCGTGTGGGCTATGGGTAATCTCGGCCGTGCGGGTTACGGTGCGAGCTTGGATGGTATGGTGAGTCTGAACGGTGACAATGATTTGGAATACACTCTGATGTCGGTATTAGTGGCCTTATACGTACGACGCGTGCGACGTCGGGACTGTCAAGAATCAGACCGTTGACGGACAACCTCTCATGGCGGAAGACTTGTCCTACCTCCCTGGTCAGAGGTTATCGAGATGTACATGTCCCGGCGAATCTCACCCCGGACCTATGCATTCGGACAAGACGTTCGTCGGACGGTCGGCTCCTGAGATCGATGTCTTTGAGGCTACTGTGTCAAACCAACAAGGATACGTGTCGCAGTCTAGTCAGTGGGCTGTAAGTGAGGTTTCATTCTCCACTGACACTTGACTCACTGTCCTCTAAATTTGAAGCCCTTCAATTACCACTACGAGTGGTTTAATGCGACGGATAACAATCTCGAGATTTATGACGAGACTATATCGGAACTGAACACGTACCTGGGTGGTGTGTACCAGCAAGCGACGTCTGTAGTGTCCAAGACGAGTAAGATATTTTGACATGCCTCGATGGCTCATCTCTTTAATTCGGACGTGGATAGATCAAGATTGTTATGAGTTGGCGGGAGGGTGCTTTTCGATCTATGGATTCGAGTATAAGCCAGGTACTTCGTCTTTATATCCCCGCCGCCTCTCACGTACTGATGACTTGGAATTTCAGGCTACGATGATAGCGTAGGGCGCTCTCTTTGACTTTGGCCTCCTAAAATTGACCGTTGCAGTATATCACTTGGCTGAACGACGGCAACCCCGCGTGGACGTTCAGAGGACCTGGTGCTGCTGCTGACAGCCGTGTCGAGATTGGGGCGCGACCTGTTCCTCAGGAGCCCATGGTGAGTTTTTCCATGTTCAATCTAGATGATCACTCATAGTATGTGGCGGCGGCAGTACATCCTCGCGAATCTGGGCATGTCTGGGAACTTTGGTGAGGTTGATCTCGAGCATATTACGTTCCCGACGACGATGAGCATCGACTACATACGCGTATACCAGCCTAAGGGTGCCATCAATGTTGGCTGCGACCCAGACGATTACCCCACGAAGGCGTATATCGAGGAGTGCGTTCAGGGCGCTATTGTGTTTGTTGTATATTGTTGACTCGCACCCGTTTTCCAGGTACATTGAAGCGTATTCGAACCCCAATCTGACGACGTGGGTCGACGATTATAAGCAGCCTATGCCGAAGAACAGTTTCCTCGGAGAATGCTAGCGCGCGCAGGACGATTGCTTCTTTTTTACGGCTTGGGACATTTGGTGTTTCCTCAATTTGGATGTCAGTACTAGCTCACAATATATCAAGATTTTCTTAGAGCATACCATTTCGCCTCTAAGCATCGCAGTCTAGGGCACAATTGAACAAACATCGGTTGATATGGATTGATGCCGCGCCGGCGACGAAGGTGGCCAGAAGGCGAAACTCGCTTTTCATTTCGCGCCTCTTTGACTCTCGTGTACTTTATGGGATTCAGAAGCTGTATATCGCCCGGCCGACAGAGCAGAAGGTGATATTCTAATCCTCTCCTGGTACCGTGAAGATACACAAATGTGAAACGTCTGTCTATCGGAAAAATGGTCTGAGTTGTACTGGTTCAGACAGGCGAAGAGAAGCACTGCCAACGAATCGAGGTTGAGATAACTTAATGCGTACTGTTAGGTGTTCGTTGTATAAATACACATCACTCAAATGAACCCGGAGGGTTCCAAGTTACTGTAAGTAGACAAAGGAAAGCACGCCGATCGCCTATGAAGGTCCCCAGCGGACAAAAATCATGGCGGGGTATTTCACGCTCATTTCGACTTGTTTTGACCATATCGGCATGCTTTGATCTTGCAGCAGTGGAATCTTTGCTTAGAACACGTGGCATCTTGCTTTCGACACGTGGCATCTCGTCTTGTTCTTTTCAGACTTGACTTCGACTTTCATTTATCTTCTTGACTATCTTGATCTGCGCGCACAACGCTCCGGTGCGAGTACTACGATTGGCTGCCCCTGATCGGCCGAAGTTCTCTGGTCCCCGACGCGACTGCATTGGCCGCCCGCCGCCCGGCCTCCCGACGCGATTGCGCGCCAATAATGGAATGTCGACATCCTGCCTGAACATCATTGCGGCCAGTCACTATTCAGCGTGCCGGACCGTCACCACGAGTTGGGCTGCGGCTGCGGGCTGTGCGCCATGTTGCCTTTCTCAGCAAAGTTTTCTGCAGGTAAACTCCTACTCCTCCCACCTTGAAACTGCCACTTCCCCGTTCCTCTGTGTAACCGCTCCAACCCCGCAGAACGTATGGGTGTAGAAGCTCTGCGGAGGCAGGCATGACCAGGATTTTCATAACGGCAGACCTGAGCCATTTTCTCGGGCTGAATGATGCTGCATTTCGCTGGGCAACTTTTAGGTTGTATATTCGACACAGACGGGCCCGATTAATCTTCTCACCAAGCACATAACCAAATGTTTTAAACAGAAGTCTTAGACGTCGAAATGCACGCGTTATCGATGCTTGTATTGACTGAAATAACTTGAAGATCTTCATGTGGGGTGTTCTCCTCATGGCGCAAGTGGCCAGTCGAAACTTCACCGAGTTGGCCATTCTGCGTATTCTTTCCGGCGCGTTCGAGGCCACCGCTGACCCCGCCTTTGTGCTCATCACCGGCATGTGGTATACGCGAGGACAAGTTCCAGCGCACATCAGATACTGGTACCTGTAAGTGGCTTTCTTGTGTCGGCAAACCTTTCCTTATGGCTGTGTAGCGCCAGCGGCCTAGTCATTGCACTGGGTGGTTTACTTGGATACGGCATCGGACATGTAAGATTCTCCTCTTCTCGAGGTGCGCATTCTTACGCCCGTTTAGATCAAAGGTGCCTTTACTTCGTGGAAGTACGAGTTCTTAATCGTGGGTGCTCTGTGCAGTCGGGCGGTCGTTCTTTTCATCTTTATCCCTGATTCGCTGTACCGGTTTAACCGTACGGAGCGACTCATCGTAAGTCGCAAACACGACGACCCGAATTTGACCGACAACAGAGAGTGAGCCCACTTGAAACCCTTCACTCTGAGTACACATCCTCACAGTTCTCTATTTAGATGGAAGGCGAGTCAGGTCTCGGAAAGTGTTCATGGATGTTAAGATCTATTTATTCGGCTTTACCTGTACCGCCAATGTACCCAACGGTGGAACTTCCAACTTTGGTCCCATCATTGTCGAAGGGTACGCTTGGCCGCTGTCGTTTGCGCCTCGGTGTTGATCTCAACTGCTGCAGATTTGGCTTCAACACATCAGATTCCTTACGGAGTCATCATCGCGTTGATGTATGTCAGAATGTTAATAGCAGTGGACATTGTCTAACCCTGTTATAGCATTCTGCTTGCTATCCACGTCAACACGAAATTGTCCAAGGGTAATAGGACATACCTTATGGCGGCTACTAACCTTCCAACGGTTGCTGGCTTCGGGATGATCACATAGGCCAAGCCAGGCTGCGCGACTTATGGGATACTGTACACACTAGTTGGACCTCGTTCGAAATGTTGCTGTTTGACTTGTTTGTAAACTGTCACTTCGAATGCTACTTTCGTACTGGGATTGTCCGTTGTCTCTGGTAACGTCTGTGGCCAGATGAACAAGGTCATTGCCAGTGCTGCTGTCTTCCTGGATGTTGCTGCCCGGTAAGCTGTTTTCATGTTGGTTCTTATCTGGCGCAATCTGACTCGTCTGTTTGTAGGAATATTGTTGGACCATTCTTGTTCAGAGATTCGGAGGCGCCTGGTTATAAGATAGGTGTCATTGGTTGCATGGTATTGCTGCCAGTTGAAGTAAGTGTTTAACCGGCATTGTACGAGTGGTGTTGCAATACTCTAAACAATGAGTGATAGTGTACAGATGTAGTAAAATCCGTCCAACAGCTGAGTAGTAGTTTCCTACTACAGGATTTCGGACACTTCAGCATTTGGTTTCACCGCGCTTGGATGATTGTCTTGCGACGTTTCGTCTTGGCTTCACGAATAACCACAATGTCGCTGTCCCTGTGGTTCCGGTGTCAGTAATATTCCAACAGTTTCTGCAAACAGTCAGACGAACGACCTAATAGTGCCCTTCAACAGCTTTTGGGCCAAAGGGAACAGTACATCGGTGCGGACGACGCGAGCAATGGCGCGCACTCCGTACACTTGCGAGTACCCTTGCTTGGAGAGTAGGTTGCAGGCAGTATCGTCGACGCCCACCTGCATCCCTTCAATCGCTCGGCAACGTCCTTCAACCAGAGATCGACGACTTGGAGTATGGATTCCCTCAAGGGCGTATTGAAGACGAGCATCGTATCGAGTCGCTTCAGAAGTTCTGGTGGGAGTAGGACGAGGTACGCTTAAGAACCTCTTCTCTAGGATTCTGGTGTGACCATCTTCGGTACAGGCAGTCGGTGGGCGAGGATGTCGCTGCCTGAGATCCCTTGTTAGCCTCACTCGTGTTAGAGCAATGGCGGCTACTCACTAGAGACCTCAACGAGTCACCGAGTCACCGAGTCATCTGGTGACTCGACTCGCCTCGGGCACCTCGGCGTTCGCACTCGTGTGACTCGCGAGTCACGTACTCGCGAGTCCGGTCGCGGGTCTGAGTATCCATCTGCGGACCACGAGTCATCACACAATGACTCGCAAATATTTAGGTATGTATTTTATCTTAATTTACAAATTTTTAGCAACTCAAACGGACCCTTGCGTGGCTCAAACGAGCTATACGCAACAATTTCGCCAGATCCGGCGACTCGGGCCGAGTCCCGAAGCGACGCGTAAGCGTCTAATCGGATGGTAACTCTCTCTATCTTACCACCATCACCACATCCCAGAGCGCGACGATTGTCGCCTCTGCTGTCCTGACGATTGTCAGACAGCTGTGAGGTGTGTTTCTGGCCTGGGCTTTGTGCCGGGCCTGCTGCTGCTGTCTCCGTGAAGCAGCATAGGACACAACGACGACCAGAACCAGGACGACTACTACGACTACTGGCGACTAGGACGACAACCAGGCCCAGGACGACAATCGCGACCGGGACAGTTTGCGGGAGGAGGTAACGCTGTTGCGTTAGGTGGACAGCGGTCGTGGGGGGATTGTGTCGCATCGGGTGGCCAGCGGTCGTGGCAGGATTGTGTCGCGTTAGGTGGACAGTGAGATTGCGCAGGAGAACAGGAGACAGGTGAGTTTTTCTTTGTATCAGGACTACTACCACCACCTCCATCTTCCTCCTCTGCTACCACTCTCCCGCCATCTCACCACTCTCCCGCCATCTCACCACCACCCCTCCACCACCACCCCTTCCTACAGCTACCACCCCCCACCCTACCTCATGCACAGCTGAGTGTCCCCGTGCCATTGCCCGGGGATGCTCACTGGGCATGAATACTGGGAGGTGTACGGCTGTACGGACTCGCGAGTACTCACGAGTATCCGAGGTGACTCGGACTCGAGGCGATGACTCGCGAGTGGACTCGCAGATACTCACGAGTCATCGCGAGTCGAGTGCGACGCGAGTCTGAGCAGGACCTTTTTGGACGTGAGTACTCACGTCCCGGATCGCGAGTCTAACTCGCGTCGGACTCGTTGAGGTCTCTACTACTCACCAAGGTTGCTTGTAAGGCGGATAATATGAGTAAAGAGCTTTAGATTCATGGGCTGACAGTTTGACAAGTATTCACCTTGAAGTCTACTTTCCGCCCTTCACTGTCTGTGATGAAGGTAAATGCTACCTTCATCAAGGCCCGCGACCATATCCACCAGTTCCTCAGGATCATCATCCTTCTCTGGTATAGCGAACGGCTGTACGTGGATAGGAACATACGTGCTACTCGACGACGGCGGGCGCTAGTAATCACCAGAATATGCAGGACATTGCCCGCTAGCCCAAGCCAAGGAGCCATCTGCGCAAAATTGACCTATGGATATGTTTAATTAAG